>JASAMW010003359.1:0-35516 GCA_030247985.1 Epsilonema sp. ZAB3_2
TGTTTTGAATGGGGGTAAAAGCGCCATAGGTGGGCGCAGTTGCCCCAGGGGGCGGTTTTGCCCCACGCTACCCTACCTACCATTAGTTTCCCCTCTGATTTGCATGCACGGGTACAGAATGTATTTTAGTATTTTGATGTGTGGACTTCTGCTGTTGTAGGCAGTACCCGCCTCTGCGTACAATGAGCAACTGGAAGGGTTGAACATCTTTATCAAGGCCAAAAATTTCCTCGTCTACCAAGGCCAGATATCGGAAATCGCGGAGAAGAAACCCAAGGATCGTACCGGACTCTTTGAGGAGCTCTCACGGTACAAATTTAGCGTATTTTGCTAGGGTACGGTATTGTGGGGTAACCCCGGCCATGGAAAAATCCGGTCAGCATAATACCCCATGATGAAGGTGTTTATTGTCTTTAATTTCACGCGAGAGGTCCACGGTTCGATTCCCTGACACATATAGCCTGTCTGGCAAATTTTCCTTCTCGATTCTGTCACTCTAGTCGGCCCAGGTTGATTGAGAGATGTCAAATAGGCGCCCTCTCCTAGGAAAACGGGAAATTGTGTGACTGAGGTCATCCGGGTGTGTAGTCAAATGGTTAAGGCGCTCGCCTGGAACGCGAGAGGTCCAGGGTTCGGTTCCTTGGCACATCTGGCAAATTTTCCTTCTCGATTCTTGCAGATCCGGGGAAATTAAGGAAGACTACGAGCGAACCAAGGCTGAAATGCAGAAAGCAGACAGCGACGCTCAGTTCAACCTTAACAGGCGCCGAGGCATCGCACAAGAGAAGAAAGAAGCGAAGCAGGAGAAGGAAGAGGCCGAGAAGTACCAGAAACTCAAAGACCAACTGGTAAGTTTAACACATACCGCACCAAGATGGCACACTGTTGACAAGTCGCCCAACTGTTGGGTCGGTTTGTTGTCCGTTTGTTGACAACAAATATGTGGGGATTGTCGATTTGTTGTTTGTTTTGTAATGACAACACACAAACTGACAATCCCCATGTATTTGTTATTAACAAATGGAAACGGAAAAATATACGATAATGCGGGGTAATTCAGGCCGGTTGGGGAGGGGCAGGGTAAATCTGGCCACTATTGCCTTTTTCTAAATAAGGAGGGATTTTGGGAAACCCGGAAAATGTACAACCACCAGATGGCAGAGTGCACAAAGATGATTTTGGTACCCATGATCGCAAGTTTCCTCCGCTCCCAACTTGAAATGGGTTGCGGTGGCCCAACCGGGCACATTGTCATACTCAAACGCATGCGACGTGACCATTAAAGCACTAGGCGTTGAATATAGAAAATTGTGCATATTCAGTACTGTTAGAAAGCCAATTTGGGTCAACTTAGAAAACTGATGTTTCAAAACCCATCCCTCCTATTTATTCGAGTGTGCTAAATGTGAGCAGTGGGGCTCGTCCCCACTCGCCGAATAAAACAAACGTCAAATAAGATGGCGGTCCGATGTGATTGGGTTACCATGTGCATTCTGAGTTGTGGCGGGCCCGGGAACCGCTCGTTCGGATTGCGCGCCCAGTTACGGCCCTTTACCTGCTGTTTTTGCTACGGCGCAGCAAATTCTCTATGTTGGAGGCGTTCCCGTGTCGTGGGGTCAGTAGTGCGCTACACACGAGGTGAGTTTAAAACTCACGGTGAGTTTGAGAGCTACTTCGAGTCTTGTTTTGCGTGTATGGCATTCTTTTTTCTCACGTGTTCACCCGTGGTCAGTTTCAAGTTCCCGGTGAATTCACCGGCCTCCCTATGCTTCTTCGCATACTTACGGGGAATTCCCCGGGATTTATTCACCACACCCGGACATAAAAAATTCCGGCCACCCAAGGGCCACCCAAGTTTCAGAGCTGCATATCTCAGCAACCAATGGACCGATTGAGACAAATAGTTAAACTAATTGATTCTTTGAACTTTCGCCTTTCATTTGCTGAAACAGCAAGTTCAAAGGAGCATATGTGGTCGGGTTTACCCCCGCAATACCCTATTCCCATTTTCTGTTGCGTTTGCAGGCGGAGAAGCAGGAGGAGCTGTACCTGTTCCAACTGTATCACAACGAGAAGGCGTTGGACGCGCTGCGGACAGAAACGGCGGAGAAGGCGAAGGAGGTGGAGGACGTGACGCACGCGAAGGAGAAGGAGGAAGAGGCGCTGAAGGCCGCCACTAAGGAGCAGCGCAAACACGCACGCGAGCTACACGCCCTCGAAACGAAGATCACCGCGAAGGTAGGGTAGTAGGGGGTAAAACTGGACACCGAGAAGGGTGGGAGGGGGGGGGGGCAGGTGGGGCGTAAAACCGGGCGAGGCGAACACCGCCGCAACAGCTGGGTAGTGTGGGGAAGGGGAATCGAACCCGCTACCCTCGTCACAGTTGTGGACTTAGGCCCACGGACAGATGGCAAAACTCGTCGTACATATTATTTACAGTACCTACCTAGAACAAGTTTACGTACACTACTGGTCTCGGGCGCTATTTCTCATACGTACACAGTAGTCACATTAGTGTCCGGTAAACCAGCGCACTAAAATTTTTGGTACGATAATCGCGCAAAAGTAGGGTGGTGCGGGGTAAAACGGGTACGTGTTTTTTTTCATATGCGTCCTTGTGCATTTTTTGCAGGAGCAAGAGATGGAGGAGAAGCGGCGTCCGTATCTGCAAGCTCAGCAGAAGAAGAAGCACGCGGAGTCGCGACTCAACAGCAGCCAGCGCTCGCTCACCGCCGCCAAAGCCAACGCGGAACACCATAAGAAGCAGGTAGGCTTATTATGCGTACACGCAGGTTGGAAATGGATAAGGTCGCAAATTGCGCTGTGCACACGTAGCTGCGCTTACTTATTTCGTTGAAAATTTTGTTTGTTATGCAAATTTTTAGCTATTCCTTCGCTATGTGGCAAAAGTTTTTCCAGCAAATTTGCCTAAAAATAAGCAAACTTGGAAAGAAAAGCGCTACTACGTGTGCGCGAAATTTGTTTGCGACCTTATCAATTCAAAAGCGAACTCGGAGTTCAGTTCAAACTGCACTGCGTACTATTCAAACTACAACGCGAGCGCAATTAAAACCGTGGAATAGTAGTCTTCTACTATGGAAATGAACCGATTCAATTTATTTCGAGTTTACGGTATGGCTTGAACAAAGGGTAACAATTAGAACCGGAAAAGCCTGGTTGCTGTTTGCACTGTGTAGGTTGCTGATACGGAAGCGCAATACGAGCGTGTAGAGGAGCAGCGACGTGAATACGACGAGGCGTTGACCCAGGAGTCGCAGGAGCTGCAACTGAATCTCAACGAAGATCAGGTATGTGCCTGCCTGAGAGTCGAACTCGCCGCGCTTCGCCGCCGCCTTCTGCCACTGAGCCACGAGGGTGGGAGGCGAGAAAGGTGTAAAAGAGTGTGTTTTGACAACTGAATCTCAACGAAGATCACGTAGGTACTGCGTGAGAGAATCGAACTCGCCGCGCTTCGCCGCCGCCTTCTGCCACTGAGCCACGAAGGCGGTAGGCAACAAAGTGTGAAAGAGTGTGTTTTGAAGGTGGCGGAGTACAATAAGTTGGCTCGTTAGGCCAGGTGGTACTACTTGTTTCATCCTGTTCTTCAGTGTGTTGAAGAGCGCTTCTCTGGAAATGCTCCTTAGGCACCTTTTTATGGTCCAGCAGCCATTTTCCAAACATATTGGGACTTCCGCATTACATTGCTGACCAGTTTGCAATTTAACCCCTCCTGTATGCTGAGATACGGCTGCTGGTAGGCCCAATTTTCCCCCCACTTGCCCGCCACTTTTTTCAAAAATTCTTAACATCATTCTACTCCATTTTCTTCGCAGATTTCGGTTTGGGGCATGCCCCTTCGATATTTTGATGAAAACACCATAAAAATTGACGAAAATGATCAAATTAGCCAAAATTACCGCGTTTTGGACTATATCACGCCATATTCATCAAAATATCGAAGGGGCATGCCCCAAACCGAAATCTGCGAAGAAAATGGAGTAGAATGATGCTAAGAATTTTTGAAAAAAGTGGCGGGCAAGTGGGGGGAAAATTGGGCCTACCAGCAGCCGTATCTCAGCATACAGGAGGGGTTAAATTGCAAACTGGTCAGCAATGTAATGCGGAAGGCTCAATATGTTTGGAAAATGGCTGCTGGACCATAAAAAGGTACCTAAGGTGCATTTCCAGAGAAGCGCTCTTCAACACACTGAAGAACAGGATGAAACAAGTAGTAGGTGTTGCACGTGAGAATCGAACTCCCCGCGCTTCTTCAAACGCCGCCTTTTGCCACTGAGCCACGAGGGAGGTAGGCGAGAAAGGTGTAAAAGAGTGTGTTTTGAAGGTGGCGGAGTACAACAAGCTGGCGCGTCAGGCCGGCAAGAAGACGAGCAGTATTCAGTCAGAGTTGCAGTCGTTGCAGCAAGAACAGGAACTGGATAAGCGACAGGTAAATACCAAGATTTCATAAAGGGGGTTTGATGATTCATCGAGGACCCTGGATGTGCGAAAAAAGAATGCGCCTCTAGTTTCTTTCTACGTGGATCAGTCTTAGATCAAGAACTGATAACCTAGCGTGAAATAATATCTTGAATATTGAATTATCCGTTCTTGCTCATATCCAGACATGAAACTTGAGCATAGAACACGTGTATTATGAGTGTGATCAAGAATCCATAAGAAATTTTTTATGCATTTTTGGTATGATTATTTATTGATTTAGGCGGAAAACGAGCGTCGGCGATTGGCGGAATTTGGTACGAAAGTGCAGCAGAAGAAGACGGAAATACAGAACATGCACGCTCGTATCGAACGCATCAAGGAGAACATCGAGAAAGACACGCACTCCCTGGAGACGAAGAGGAAGGAAAAGGAGGAGACGGAAACCGTGGTATGTAGGGTACAGCATTTGTTTGGGTAAACTGAGAGAGTTGACGTTTCGTATGGGAGGTAGCAAGTTCGAGCCATTCGTGTAGTTTAGGGTAGCAAGGGGAAAATCCGCCCCTATTTGGCGGTTGTTTACTACCTGTCATTTAGACAAGACTGTTGTTAGTTTTACCAAAAATATATAATACTGCCGGGGAAGAATGAATGGAGAGCATAGTGTAAACGAAAAAAATCCACATTCCTGGGTGAGATTCGCTCCAATTATTCGGGAAACCTAATTATTTGGATATCCTCATAGATGGTTTTACCCCACGGCTACCCTATTCGCCTTGCCCCATAAGAGGAGGTGCCGTTTTCGCCCTCCTCGCCGATTTTTGAGCTGCAGTTAGCAGACGCGCAAATAAAGCCAAAGCAATTACTTTTTCGAAAATATACCAAAATTGCAAAAAACTAATTGCTTCGGCGTGCTTTGCGTGTGTGATAACTGCAGCTCAAAAATCGGCGAGGAGGGCGAAAACGGCACCTCCTCTTATGGGGCAGGGCGAATATGCACAGTACATCCGTTTTCGTACGCAGGTGCGTTCCACGAAGAAACGCGTGGAGGAGGTGGTTTTGGGTAAACTGAGAAAGTTGATGTGTCAAACTTTTGTCTTGATATTCATGTGCGTAGGTGCGTTCCACGAAGAAGCGCATGGAGGAGGTGGTGTCGGAGGTGGAGTCGATCAACCAGCAGTTGGCGGACGCTCGCGTGGACACCGCGGAGACGTCGCGGACGCAGCGCAAGGCGGAACTCATCGAGAACCTCAAGCGCATGTTCCCCGGCGTGTACGGGCGTCTGGTGGACCTGTGCCAACCCACGCACAAGAGATACCAGTTGGCGGTCACGAAGGTAGGGTACTTGCATTGTATGTATGTATGTATGTATGTATGTATGTATGTATGTATGTATGTATGTATGTATGTATGTATGTATGTATGTATGTATGTATGTATGTATGTATGTTGGTAGAGTATTAGGGGCAAATCCGACTCACCATCAGACCCCCACCGCACTCACCCACCCGTTCCGATAAGGAATAGTAGGGTACTGCGGGGTAAGCGCGACCGGCCACTCAGCGCTGAAGGCCGTTCTTTGTACCCGGGTGGCCGGGTTTGCACCGTAAAGAACGACCAGGTTTATTCCATGATACCCTACTGCTAGCTAACCTTTTGGTAGGATTTGCCTCCGGTTACCCTATCTGTGACGTGTGGGTATGTACTGTGCAGGTGCTGGGCAAGTACATGATGGCGATAATCGTGGACAGTCAGCAAACCGCGCAGGACTGCATTCGATACATGAAGGAGCAGCGAAGCGAACCAGAAACCTTCCTTCCACTCAGCTACATCGACGTCAAGCCGATTAACGAACAGCTGAGGTAGTGTGTATGTGTAGGTGTTTGTCGGATTTTTTGTTTGTTTCTCAGAGAATGCAAAAAACCGTTATGCTGTCTTTACAAAAATGTACCCAAAGGCAAGGGTTACTTGCAAGGTCATATTGACCAGTTGCGCTAAGAATTACCGGTGGTGTCGCGAGCTTACCTCTTTGTATTACACTTTTTTTAGTCCATTTTCTCTTTTCACTTTACCGATCAAAAATGCACTGAAAGAAGTGTAATAGAGGGGTCAGTTCGCTTTTGACCACCCATAATTATTAGCGCAACTGGTCCATACACCAAGGGAGACATGCGTACATACATGGGGCATGGGAAAGGTCATTTCACCGGAAAATACGGGCATTTGCAGATTGCATTGCTGTATCGGTTTGTACGAGCCCAGTGAGGAGGTACAAGAGGGGAAGTTTGAGAAATTGAGCCGTGCGGTCAGATGGAGATGCTGCGCTGCGTGTTTGACTCACGCACTGGTCGCCCAATTTTTCTGACTGCTTCTCTTGTGCTCGCATCTCTTAACCGATACTGAATATGCCTGCCAACTTCATTCATTGGTGATCACGCGTGAGCACGAAAAAAAGAAAAATGCTCACGCGTGATCACCTATGCTCACGCGTGATCACCTACAGTACTGGAGCTTCTTTTTTCGTGCTCACGCGTGATCACCAATGAATGGAGTTGGCAGGCTTATTCAGTATCGGTTAATAGTGTATCTATTCGTGTCTGTGTAGGGAGTTGCGGGAGCCGAAGGGCGTGAAGTTGGTGATGGACGTGCTGCAGGTGACGCAGCCGCACGTGAAGAAGGCGCTGCTGTTCGCGTGCGGCAACGCGCTCGTCTGCGAGACGGCGGAGGACGCGCGCAAACTGGCCTTCAGCGGCTCAGAACGACACAAGGTAGTTATTCACGACTTGCGCTAAGCAAGCGTGAGTGCTGGGTCCCGAGGTGACCCACCCCTCTGAATTAAACCGTGACTTTCAGTAGCCGACATCATACAGGACAACTTAGTACTCGTAACGAGCATATGGATCTTTCGTGTTGAAACATAAGAACCGATGAGTACGGACCGACTAGAACTCCCACCTACTAAAGCAGTCTGACCGTGTGAGTACTTTTACTCTCACCGAGCATCTTCTCGTCACTTGCACGCGCGCGCTCACACGAACTGTTACGTACTCGTACTCGTCGGTTACTCTGCTTCAGCACAAAATGCAGATTATCTCGTTACGAGTAAGTTGTCCCCGTCTGACTTCGGCTACTAGTGCAACTGACGTCGTTGAGGCAGCTGGAAAGAAAAGAAAGCGAGCGACCTAATATAATACGCAATGTGCTTTCCTTCATTTTTCCTGTTTTTAGGCGGTCTCATTTGACGGCACCCTGTATCAGAAATCTGGACTAATCTCTGGTGGTGCGAGGTACGTACAAAACTGCGTAGTTTATTGTGTAAAGTCATGCATGAATCACTACTAGTAAAAAGTTGTTGAGTAAGTAAGTACGTACTGTATGTAGGTAGGTGATGTATGAAAGTCTGTACAGTTGTACACACTATAACATATTTGTTTCCTTCTCAGCGAATTGAAGGCGAAAGCTCGACGTTGGGACGAGAAGGTGGTGAAACAGTTGAAGGATCAGAAGGAGAAATTGAACGAAGAGAAGAACGAACTTCATAAGGTCAGCCAGTGGCGTACGTAATAGTAATTGTTACATACTACCGTGCATGAAATGGTTGGGGTGCAGTACTCACTGGTTGCGCTGAACGTTTCTGGGTGGTCGCGTACTTTTGACCCCTCTGATTTACACTGATTTTCAATACAATTTTTGATCGGTGACTTTCGCCAGCACACGATTGAAAACTGCAATCGATTGAAAAATGGTCAGCTCGCCACCACCCAGAATTTTGAGCGCAAATAGTGGTAAATAAATACCGAATAAATAACGTTGGTGCATGTACATCATGTACGTATGTATGTGGTCGAATGGCAAATTTGCGTTTCAGCAGCGAAGGAAAGAAATGGAATTGAGCAATTTGATCGCGTCGGTGAAGCAAACCGAATCCAGGTTGTCCTACATGCAGAAGGATAACGAGAAGAATGTACGTATACGTACGTAATATACATTACGTACATAATGCTGTATTTATTCGTATGTTTATAGTCTTGCCAGAGAGAGATCGCTATGGGACCCGAGTCGTCCTACCTGTATAATTTGCATATGTATTTCTGCTAAGTAGGTGTACGCGAAGCACGGACAGAAATCCGCATTTGTGAATCTATTTTACGCAACGCGCCTTGAATGTCACAGCGAACTCGTACTGGCCAGACTATTTACGATATGCGGTAACGCGATTGGTTTGGTCGATAGCGACCCCGCGATATTTAGTGAACTTGTGGATCGGTGTCTGCGGGGTCGTCGACCTTGTTCAATCATCTGGGAACGGAAAAGGATCGAGTGAAAAGAAGAACTGTCAACAAATGACGTCGACGACCCCGCAGACACCGATCCAAGGGTCGCTATCAACCAACCCAATCGCGTTATCGCAACTCGTAAATAGTTTTGCGTTTCGTATGTGTGGCTTTCAGATAAATGAGAAACTGAAGAGACTCAGCGTGGAACTGGAACAGCTGGAGGCAGAGGAGGCAGCGCTTGAAGTATGTTTGTAGTAGAGAAAAGGGTGCTGTGGGGTAAACTCGGCCATGGGAAAATCCAGCCACCTAAAGTTTCAAGGCTGCATATCTCAGCAACAATGGACCGATTGAGACAAAGATTATATCAATCGATTCCTTGAACTCTCCTCTTTCAAATGAGCTATTTGGTTCATCGTTTGCTGAAAAAGAGCAAGTGCACAGGAGCTTAGATTGCCGGGTTTACCCCCTTGGCTCCTTTTGTCTTGTTTTGGTATTGTTTTGTCCCACAGTACCCTACTGCTGTAATGAGTCGAGTATAATGTACTGTATATAGCCCCTCTCGGGTAAAAATATTACCCGCGCTGGAATAATGCCTGTTTTTTTGAAACCCTGGAAATTTGATGTTTCAGCCGAAGATCAACGAAATCGAGGAGCGAATGGCCGACCGAAAGACGCGCATCGATCGCTTGCAAG
Source organism: Epsilonema sp. ZAB3_2 (assembly GCA_030247985.1). Lineage (NCBI taxonomy): Eukaryota > Metazoa > Nematoda > Chromadorea > Desmodorida > Epsilonematidae > Epsilonema > Epsilonema sp. ZAB3_2. Next base: position 9,408 of record JASAMW010003359.1, read on the forward strand.
TGCAGAAGGACGGCGTGAACGAGGAAATCTTCGGCGATTTCTGTCGCCGAATCGGCATTCCCAATATCCGGTTGGTTGGTTTGGTTATTTTTGTTAACTCTCTCCGATGTGGGCTGGACCGCTTTGACCACGGATCGACTACAGTCCGACCACGATCCGACCGCGGTCCGACCGATTTTTTTTCTTTTTTCCGTTGGCACTTCCATTCGATTCGCAGTCCCAGCGGTCCAGCTCATATCGGAGAGAGTTAACCCATCCCTAAGTTATTATCTCTTTCACGGCGCATTCACATTGGAAGAAATTGCATTCGGCGTGCGCCCTTCACATCCATTGCTGTCCATGCCTTTGCGTGTTGTGTATCGTGCCAGCGTCACCGATTGCATGTCTCCGAACGTTGTGAATGCGCCATGAGTTCAAGCAGAAGTCAAAGCAGTTGAGCTCTTCCATGCGTCCTTACATATGTACATATTTTTGGCTGACTGGCAAGAAGTGTAGAAGATTTTGGTTATCTTGATTATTGCATTGTAGGGCCTCCTTACAAACACATTTTTGATTCACTGGCAAGAAGTGTAGCCCGAGATATTGGTAATCTTGATTATGATTGAATTGCAGGGCGTACGAAGAGCGCGAGCTTCGTTTTCTGAGCGAGAAGAAGGAGAAACTGAAGAATTACGAGAATCAGCTGGAGCGTCTCAAAATGGAATTGGACTACTTGAAAGGCGACGACAAGACGAGTACATAACATACATACGTGGAGTTTGAGTAATAGTGTTAACCCCCTTCGTAATCCCAGGTGTCCACCTGTCCGTAGCCACCCGGCAAACCCCGTCCGTAGACGGCGTGGAAAACAAACCCCGTATACGGACGGGGTTTGCCCCGTCTACGGGCGGGGTTTGCCGGGTGGCTACGGACAGGCGAACGCCTGGGATTACGCAGAGGGTTTTTTAAAACCAGCTCCATAATAATGCCCTCGCCCGCTCAGCCCGCGGGCAGCCTGAATCGACAGTTGAATGAACAATATTTCCTGTTTCCGCTGGTGCTTCCTTTTGATTCCGGGCGGCCCGCGGGCTGAGCGGGCGAGGGCATTACGGAGCTGGTTAACCCATCCTGAAAATCGTGGTCTTAGAAATCAAGTTAGTTGTGGCCTCAAAAAGGGAAATTGTGTGACTGAGGTCATCCGGGTGTGTAGTCAAATGGTTTGAAAGCGTTCGCCTGGAACGCGAGAGGTCCAGGGTTCGATTCCCTGGCACATGCTGGCAAATTTTCTTTCTCGACTCTCACGTCACGGTCACATGTGCGCCCATACACCAAACTTTTGCGCTTGGTTGAATTGCGAACTCCAGCAATGCAGTTGGTTGACCTGAGCCGGTTGCTTTCTAAAATGATGCTTTTCGGGATGGGCTAAACGTGTATAGTGTTGAATTTTAAACTCTTCTTTTTTTGTTCTTGTGCGCATTGCGTGATCTTGTTTGTAGCGACGCTGCGCAAGTGCGAAGAAAGCGTGCGGAAACACGAAACGGAGTTGGAAGCCGCGACAGAGGAGGAGGAGGAGCGTAGACAGGTGAGGCAACTGAAAAATTCTCTTTTATTTTCGGCGTAATATATCGCATTCACCAGACGTCCGTACGTCAGTCCGTCCATCCGTAAAACGTATCTAGGAGTACACGGTTGTTTGCGGTGTGCCATGAACTCCTAGATACGTCCGTTACGGATTTGACGGACGGACGGACGTGACGGACGCCTGATGAACGCGCCATCAGTCTGGCCACTGAGAATTCGCTATGGAACTGAAGAAGTCGTGATGTCAAATAGAACGACAAATGCGGATTTCTTTCCGTGCTTCTCATGTACTGCTATGTATTCTGCAGGACTACATGCAAACTACGCAATACGGCTTGAGTTCCATGTAACGAACTCTTAGTGGCCAGACTATAGTAAAGTGAGAGGCCCCTTGGGTTCGAGTCCCATAACCCATTAGCGCGGCATCAGCAGCAGTTTTTCCGTATTGTTTACCACAAATTTCAATCCAAACAATTATCCGACACAACATCAAATTGCGCAGAAAATTTTAAAGAGAAGGGAAACTGCCAGCACGGATTCGCTTCATTTACGCTGCAACAAAAGCACCCACGGCTCAGTACATTTGGGGCAACTTACAAATTTGATGTTTCAAAACTCAATTCTCCTATATAAGCGAGTGCGTTAGTAATCAGTACTGGGGTTTACCCCACATATCAGAAAACCCAAAAAATGTGCAGTTTTATACTTTGATACAGTGACAGGGGCGGTCCGATGTCAGTGGGTTATCACGCAGCTTCCCCACATACCGCGGAGGTTGCTCCCATTGACGATATTTGACCTGTTCCCTTTTTTTCCCCACAGTGTTTTTATGTAGGCGGCAGATAGTGTACCCTCGTCCAAACTAATTTTAGCGTGCACTAGGCTCGCCCTGCCCAGTTGCCCATAACGTGTATGGTTTGGACGTATGCTCCCCGGGTCGTCACCTGGTGGTGTACCCATGTCCACAACTGTGACCGAAGGTAGCGGGAGCGGGTTCGATTCCCATTTGGTGATTTTTTCTCACCCACCCACCCTTTCGGCGCCCGGCTATATTGCCTCATGGAGCGGCATGTCAAACTACTATGAGCATATCATCGCTTAGAGATGGGCCGAGACTCTCGGTCTCGGATATCTCGGTCATTTTTGCGGTCTCGGTCTCGGCTTCTGAATTTTCAATTTCTCTGTCCCGGTCTCGCAACTTTGATGGCGCGCCTGATGTCGGACGTACGTCCGTACGGACGTCTGGTGAACGCGCCTTCAGGGACGTACGTCCGTACGGCCGTCTGGTGAACGCGGCATGTGTGTATGTTATGTATTGATGTATTAGGCGCTCAACGACTGCATCTCCTCTGTGGAGGAGTCGAAGGAGAAACGGCTGGCGAAGAAGTCCGAATGTCTGGACCAGGACGGGGAGGTGGCAGATTGTAAACGACGCGTGGCGGCGGTGCAGAAACGCCTGAACGCCCTGGAGAAACAGCTGAACGCGCTGGAGAGCAGCCAGCTGCAGAAGAAGAGCGAACGACACGCGCTCCTGCAGACCTGCAAGGTATGTGTATTCGCTACTTGCGCTTAGAATTATTAGCCTTGCTCGATAGCAGAGTGCGTGTTTCTCAACCGGCCCGTGGCTGAGGTGCAGTATTGATCACACTCACGCACAGCACACCTGTAGTAATTTTTTAACTAAATTTATACAAAACTTGCACGTTTTCATTCTTTTTCTTGCAAGTGTTGTGTAGATTTTGTAAAAAAAATTACTACAGGTGTGCTGTGCGTGAGTGCGATCAATACTGCACCTTTGCCACGTGCAGGTTGACGAAACACGCACTCTGTTATCGAGAGAGGCGAATACCCTGTCTGTTTGCTATTGCAGTTGGAAGATATTCGTCTGCCGTTGGCCCGTGGGAGTTTGGAGGACGTAGAGGAGTCCTTGGAATCACAGGAGTCTCTCGGTAACGCCGGCGGCAGTAGTCAGGAGTCGAGCAGCAGCGGCGGTGTGGATCTGGCCACGCAGCGCGACACCTTCGAACGAGAGGAACGGATCAAGATTAGTTTCGCCAGACTGGACCCGGATCTCAAAGAGGTAGCGGAGGCTAGGGTAGCATAGGGTAAACCCGGGCACAAAAGTTAAAGCTCCTTTGAACTTGGCTGTTTACCAAATAATAGCTCATTTGAAAGAGGAGAGTTCCAAGGAATCGATAAGATTAGTTTCGCCAGACTGGACCCGGATCTCAAAGAGGTAGCGGAGGGTAGGGTAGCATGGGGTAAACCCGGGCACAAAAGTTAAAGCTCCTTTGAACTTGGCTGTTTCAGCAAATGATGAACCAAATAATAGCTCATTTGAAAGAGGAGAGTTCCAAGGAATCGATAAGATTAGTTTCGCCAGACCCGGTTCTCAAAGAGGTACCTAGGTTAGGGTAGCATGGGGTAAACCCGGGCACCAAAGCTTCTTTGAACTTGCTGGTTCAGCAAATGAGGAACCAAATAATAGCTCATTTGAAAGAGGAGAGTTCCAAGGAATCGATAAGATTAGTTTCGCCAGACCCGGTTCTCAAAGAGGTACCTAGGTTAGGGTAGCATGGGGTAAACCCGGGCACCAAAGCTTCTTTGAACTTGCTGGTTCAGCAAATGAGGAACCAAATAGCTCATTTGAAAGATCTCTAAGCGGTAGGGTACCGTGGGGTAAACCCGGCCATCTAAGCTAAAGCTCCTTACTTTGAGCTTGCTGTTTCAGCAAATGAGGAGGCAAATAGCTAAAATTTAGCTCATTTGAAAGAGGAAAGCTCAAGGAATCGATTGCTTTTTTTGGGCGTGTAGCCCCGACTATACAAAAATTGAGAAGTCTGATGGACGGTTTTACACGGGGGATGTGCATGGCACAAAAAATCCTGGATCTCAAAGAGGTAGGGTATTGAATGGGTAAAGTCGACCACCTTAGCTCCAACGTGGAAACTTGATGTTTCAGCAAAATGATGAACCAAGTAGCTCAGTTAGAAGAGGAGAGTTCAAGAATCGATTGATTTTTTTGGTGTATAGCTCCCGGGCTATGCAAAAATTGAAAGGTCAGGATTATTCTAGTACAAGACATGATCAGCTAAAGCTTATTATAGGCATATTAGTTTGGTGTTAGGACAGTAGGAGTACCTATGGCAGCTTACGACCAGTTTACATAGGTAGGTTGGGTACCTTACAGTACTTGCCCTGAAATAGGTGGGCGGATTTACCCCATAGTACGAGTACCCTCATTCAATCGCTTGCTGCTTGGGTTTTTTCTTCTACTGGGGTGGTCGAGATAGGTGGCCCCGTCGTGGACCATACGAAACATCAAATTCACAAGTTCACCGAGAAAATTACGCATCAGGTTTCGTTGGTTACTGTATTGTGGAAACAGACGTAGTATTGTGGACCAGCCGAAACATCATATTCACAAGTTTACCCAGAAAGTTACGCATTAGGTTTCGCTGGTTACTACTGTGCTATGGAAGCAGACGTATTGTGTGTATTTGCAGTTTACGGAAGAAGAAGCGAAGAAAGAGACGGAACGTCTGTCGAAGGAAGTGGCAGAAATGGCGCAAATGGTGGAACGCATAGCCGCGCCGAATTTGAAAGCAGGAGAAAGGTAGATGGCAGATGCTCTGCCATGGTATTATGGTTATGAAATCTTGGTTCGAATTTCTAGGAGCATAGGGTACTGCGGTGGGGGTAACCCGGACACCTAAGGTTCTGAACTTGCCGCTTCAGCAAATGATGACCATGGTAGCTCATTTGGAAGAGGAGAGTTCCAAGGCATCGATTGGCAGAATACTTGTCTCAATCTGTCTTATGGTTGCTGAGATATACTAAGTGTCCGGGTTTACCCCCGTGTCCGGGTTGCATCGTTCCGAACCCTTCCCGGTTTCGCACAGAGAACAAATTTCCCCTCCCCTCCCTCCCCCTCTCTTGCTCGTCATCCGGGAAGGGTTCGGAACGATGCGTCCGGGTTTACCCCACAGTACCCTATGTCTGTTTGTTACTTTCCAGCTTCTGTTGTAGGGTACTGTGGGGTAAACCCGGACACCTAGTATATCTCAGCAACCATCCGGCCGATTGAGACAAGTAGTCTACCAATCGATTCCTGGAACTCTCCTCTTTCAAATGAGCTACCATGTTCATCATTTGCTGAAGCGGCAAGTTCAGAAAAGCTTTGGTGGCCGAGTTAACCCCGTGTCCGGGTTTACCCCAAAGTACCCTACTTCTGTTGTACATTTATATAGGTTGGACGGCGTACGCGAGCGAGAGGTGGAGACGTTAGAGGAGTTTGAGCGGGCGCGTAAGAGGGCGAAGAAGGCGCATCAGGACTTCGAGAAGGCGAAAACGGAGCGCTACAACCGCTTCCAGACCTGTTTCGACCACGTCTCGGGCAAAATCGACGAGATCTACAAGGTTCGCTTGAAACACAACTGGTAGAAAGTGACATTTCAGAGTTTTGCTTCTACCACGTGTCCGGCAAAATTGATGAGATCTATAGTCAGTGGGACGATCAAGACCGTGCTTGACAATTTTCGCGCTCCCGTAGACTTTAAAAATTCTTTTTATAAAAAAAAAAAAGAGAAAAAGGAAGAGAAAAAAACAAAAACGGGAAAAAAACCAAAAAAAAAAACCAACCAGATATTACCTCGAAAAAAACAGCCTAAACCCCCACAACAAAAAACAAAACAACCCCAAAAACCAAAAAAAAAGAAAAAAAAAAACAAACAAAAAAAAAAAAAAAAAAAAACCATACTAAGGTATACTTGCAACGCAACTGGTAGAAAGTGACATTTCAGAGTTTAGATTTACGGGACATGGGGATGTGTTAACACATACCGCGACCTGGCGTAATTGTTGGTAACAAGTCGTTCAGCTGTTGTTGGTTTGTTGTCCGTTTATAATATTTTTTGTCGGCTTTTTGTCCGTCAACAAACCGACAACAAACGAACAACGTGCCGACAACACCCATTTATTATTCGTCAACAATTTGATGTCAACAAACAATGACGCCAGGTCACGGTATGTGTTAGCCCATGTTGTAATGGGTTGCGTACGTACGTATAACAGTAGCGGACCGCAGAAAACGTCGAGGGGAAGGGAAAATGCCAGTACAGTTCCGCTTCATTCACGCTGCAACGAAAGCACCCACTTTTATGTACATTTGGGTCAACTTGCAAATTTGATGTTTCAAAACTCAAGTCTACTATATAAGCGAGTGCGTTAGTTGTCAGTGTTGGGGCTCGCCCCACATACAAGAAAGACTCAAACAAACCCTCCAAACCCAACGTTCTAAGGTGGCGGTCCGATGTCATTGGGTTATTACGCAACTTCCCCACATACCGCGGAGGTTGCTCCCATTGGCGAACTTTGACCTGCCATTTTTGGCCCACAGTACAGTATTTTTGTGTAACTGTAACGTACTGTGTACGTATGGCAATAGCGTCCGATGTCTAGGTAGTGTACGGAAACAATGCAAGGTCTGTCAGGCGAGTTAGCGATCTGCCCCCTGTGGGCCGATACGTGCTCATCTGCCTGAGTCCACCGCGGTGACGAGGCTAGCGGGTTCGATTCCCGTTCCCATTGTGATTGATGTGTTAGTTAACCCATCCTGCTATTTCGATGGTCGCACCGGGAAAAATGCGACCCCGCTGACAAAATTGACAAAGTGTGCACAACGCCATTGGAGGTTTACAGATAGCATTTAGAAAAAATGCGACCGCAGTGCGTTTGCTTGCGATCATCGAAATAGAGGATGGGTTAACCCCCTCCATAATCTCAGATGGCCGCCTGTCGCATACACCCCTTGCGGCCACCTTGCAGCCGTGGCCGTCCATAGTCGTGGGTTGGCGGTCGACCCACGACTATGGACGGCCACGGCTGCAAGATGGCCGCAAGGGGGTGTTTGTGGACAGGCGACCATCCAATTAGAGGATGTGTTAACCGCCCTCACTTTCACTTCATTGCTTTCTCTCCTTTCTCCTTGTTGCAGTCGCTGTCGCGCAACCACAGCGCGCAGGCGATTCTGACGGCGGACAACGCGGAGGAGCCGTACCTGGACGGCATCGCCTACAACTGCGTGGCGCCGGGCAAGCGCTTCCGGCCCATGGACAGCCTGAGCGGGGGGGAGAAGACGGTGGCGGCGCTGGCGCTCCTCTTCGCCGTCTACACCCACAACCCCTCGCCCTTCTTCGTCCTCGACGAAATAGACGCCGCCCTGGACAACACCAACATCGGAAAGGTATTCGCCTTGCCCCATAAGAGGAGGTGCCGTTTTCGCCCTCCTCCCCGATTTTTGAGCTGCAGTTAGCAAACGCGCAAAGCACGCCGAAGCAATTACTTCTTCAAAAATATACCAAAATTGCAAAAAGTAATTGCTTCGGCGTGCTTTGCGCGTTTGCTAACTGCAGCTCAAAAATCGGCGAGGAGGGCGAAAACGGCACCTCCTCTTATGGGGCAAGGCGAATATGGCTGCGTAGTACAGTACGTGTATGTCGCGAGGTGAACGGAAGCCCCAACCCCTAGGGGACGGGAAACTGCCCATTGGGGCAGCGAGGCTCGAACCCGCAACCTTCGGCTTGCCGTGCCAATGCTCTACCAATTGAGCTATGCCGCCGGACAAGAGTTTCCTCGCAAGTGCATGCTATATGACCCGCATACGCAGCGCCACTTGCCATCCGCCACCCGCGATGTTCAGCCACCCTCACCACAGTGTATTGTATAATATCAGAAATATGCAATCAAAATCAAAAATAGGGTATAGCTGGGTGGACGATCAAGAGCGTGCTTGACAATTTTGACGCTCCGTAGTAATCTGACATTCTGAACAAGAATAGCAATTAGTGTTTGAAAAAGGGTCGAAAAAGCCGGTTGCTATTTTTGTATAGAAATGCCAGATTTACTAAGATTACTACGGAGCGCCAAAATTGTCAAGCACGCTCTTGATCGTCCACCCAGCTATACTATGGGGAAAACCCGGCCCGGTAAACCCGGCTTCTTCTCGATACAAGATCTCATATGTGATTTTTTCTGTCAAGGTGGCCGCATTCATACGGGAAGAGGCGAACAATGTGCAAGTGATTGTAATCAGTCTGAAAGAAGAGTTTTACAATCGAGCTGAAGCACTGATCGGCATCTATCCAGAGGTATGCACAGTGTGTTACGAAGAATTCATAAAGGTACCATTCCCCGCCCTGGGTTGACGATACCGTTGTAAATTCTTGCTAGTACGGTATGCTTGTGTAATTTCGGGGTAAAACCGGCCGCCTAGTACTGCAATAAATATTCTTTCTGTGTTATGTACCTGGGTTGGACGGGCCGAGTTTACCCCGCACTACCCTCCTTGCTTTTCTAGCCCGGGCCCTGCACAGTGAGCGGTGTGCTCAGTCTGGACCTCACCAAATATCGGGACCCCCAAGCGGACACTTCTAGCGCTGGCTGAACAGAAACAATCATGCATACACACTTGATTGAGTCTTAGCGAAAATTGACAGGTGTTGAATTGAATTGTTGGTGGCTGCAACACACGTACGTAAAATCAATTATGTACCGATTGTACGAGTATTCAATGAGTCTCGTCTCGATATGTTGAAGCTGCATTGTTTGTTACAGTACCTAGCTCTTATTGACCTGTTATAACTTGTAAGTATGGAGTTATAATTTGTGGCATGAAGTTTGTAATCTGTTGTTCTTCGACCCTTCGCGTTCTATTCTCTCTGTCTGCTTTGTTGCATCGTGAAGTAAAATTGTTGCAAGTTGTGGTTCTAGCCGGTCTTTTGCTGAATTATGGGCTTCAATCTTTGCCCTGACATACTTGCCCCGATATTCCCTCAAATATGCATTATGGAGTAGACGTATGTATATTACGTACGTGCTATCTGCTTATGTGAGCAATACTAACCCCATGTTGAGGGGTTATGTATTTTTGGTATATAAGTAATTCGGGCAATCCTAACCGAATGAAGAATCGTACGTGGATCACTTATTTGACCTGATACCGAAATCTGGTGATTGGTCGGATTTGGTCCGAATTTACCCCTTGGTCCACATGCGCCCGACTTTCCCCGGCAGTACCCTTCTGTAACCTAACTCCTCCCGATCTTCAAAGTCTCCGTTGGCAACTGGTTGTGCGACCGTTGACAACCGACGCCGTGGTTGTGCAATTTTCTTATGTTGGTTGTCACTTGTCAATGGTGGCGCAACTCCTATTTGTTGGCTGTCAACGGTTGCACAATCAGTTGTCAACGGAGTCTGAAGATCGGGAGGAGTTAACCAGCTCCGTAATGCTCTGACCCACAGGGCCCGCGGGTCACCCGGAATCGAATAGGCGGAAAAGAAGAAAATTATTGATCCGACCAGTCAATGATTGCGGGGGGGGGGGGGGGCTGCGGTCCAGACCAGAGCATTACGGAGCTGGTTAACTGTGCATTTTTGCAGGAGGATGGTTTTGAGGCTGAGCCGCTATGTTTCGCGGCGTTTCTACCGACTCTTGCAGTTCCTGGCCGTCGTCGCTTTCCTCGTCCTGGTCTTTCCTGCCTTCCTCTCCGATAAGATTACCTCATCCTCCACGAAACAAAGCGACGTGTCGCACCAACAGTTGGACGCGCACGAACCGCACGCCCTGCCCGGCATGTTCGTGGCTCCTGACCCCGACCGCCCTCGGCGCCATCCCAAGGATGTACATGCCAGGAGCAGTAACAAAGACGATGCTCCGTCTTTAAAGGGGGGCTCTGGCGGGAAATTAGTATGGATGGGGCAAGGTTCACTTTTTTACATTTGAACGCACCTTCCTATGTAAAATTGACTCCTCTTTCAATCTAACCCTACGTTTTGCTGCCGATTTTGCCTCTGTGATGCAGGGAACCAGTTAGAAAGGGGTTTTCGCGACATTTTGGCCTATTTCACGCATTCTGTCTGGTTCCCTGCTTCACAGATGCAAAATCGGCTCCTAAACATGGAATTAGATCGAAAGAGGATGCAATTTTACCTAGGTAGGTGCTTTCAAATTCAAAAAATTCGAAACTTGCCTCTCCATACAAATTTTCCCGTCAGATCTTCCTTTAAAGGGGTCCGCAGTTACCCAAGCGCCGCCTCTAGCTCAAGATAAGGGCGGCAAGAGGACGGTTGTAGAAGTGATCGAGGTAGAGAATGGCAAAGCCCTCAAGGATCCCGACCCCATGCGACTGGTCTACCCAAATCCGGGGGAGGCAGGTCCTTTGGACCCCAAGGACCCCAGCGGCAGATTTAGGAATCTTCCGCGCGATCGGGATTGGCATGATTATGAGCTGGAGAAAAGGGAAAAAGAGAGAACGGGGAAGGGCGAACAGGGGGCGCCTGTTACCCTGGCGAAAGATGCGGAAACGTTGGCGTTGGAGGATAAGATCTATCGAGTAAACGGATTTGACGGCCTCGTATCCGACCAAATTAGCCTCAATCGATCGATAAAGGATATACGCCATCCGGACTGTAGGAAGAAGCGCTACCTGAGCAAACTGCCCACGGTGACGGTGATCTTGCCTTTTCACAATGAGGTAATTGTTGTGCTTTTGTTGGTACCAGGAATATACAACTAGGTTTAGTAGTGGAAGAATGGAGCACACAGTGTAAACGAAGGAGGCAATCCCTGACTCATAGTCGACCCTTATCATGGGTTTCGTAAAACCCTTTATAATGGGGGAATCTAAAGCACGCCATCCACACACAAACAATCTCTTAGCGCGTAAACGGTGGTCTTCTGTTGCTTGTCGGCGTGATTGTTTGTGTGTGTGCGGATGGCGAGCTTTAGATTCTCCATTGTAATGGGTTTTACGAAACCCCATTATAATGGGTCTAATATGAGTGAAGGATTGCCTCTTCGTTTGCTCCATTCTTCCCCTCGGTCCGGGTACAATTGATAAAACTCCCCTTATATACCTATAACTATGTATTCACCATATGCAGTAAGGCGATTGGGTTGGTCGATGTCGACCCCGCGGTATTTAGTGAAAGTTTGGATCGGTGTCTGCGGTGTCGTCGACCTTGTTCAATCATCTGAAGCGTCAAAGGAGCGAGTGAAAAGAAGAATTGACAACAAATGACGTCGACGACCTCACAGACACCGATCCAAACTTTCACTAAATGCCGCGGGGTCGCCATCGACCACCCCAATTTAGTACTGCATATGGTGGATAGTTTTACGTACTCTACTGGCTAAGGACGTTATTGCCATACGTACGCAGTAGGCCTACGTAACTATTGATTATTGATATCTTTCTAGCACAATTCCACACTTCTACGTAGCGTCTACTCCGTACTCAATCGTTCTCCGCCGGAAATGCTCAAAGAAATCGTGTTGGTTGATGATGCAAGTACCAAGCCTTTCCTCAAGCAGCCTCTAGCCGACGTTTTGGCGTCCGCTGGCCTAGCGCATGTGGTGAAGATTGTACGGGCGCACAAACGCGAGGTTCGCTTTCTTGCTTTTTAGGCCGTTGTTTATTTCACACTTGCGAACCAATCTGGACTGGTATACAGTAGTTTGCACTAAGTTGAAAAAGACACTTGCATTCCGATATAACACACATACCACGACCTGGCGTCATTGTTGGCTGGCAACGAGTCGTTTGTTTAGCTGTCGTCGGTTATAGTCTGTCCAGTAGAAGTTGGCAGTTGGACTTGCACGCCGTCCCGCTACTGTCTTCTCGGCTGCGCACAGAAAAAGTTAGTTCGTGAAAAGTTAGTACTAGTTCATAAAAGAGTTACTGATCATTTTTTTTCTAGCTTCTGCCTGTTATAGGGTGCTTCTCTGGAAATGCACCTTAGGCACCTTTTTTATGGTCCAGCAGCCGTTTTCTAAACATATTGAGCCTTCCGCATTACGTTGCTGACCAGTATAAAATTTAACCCCTCCTGTATGCTGAGATATAGCTCCTGGTAGGCCCAAATTGCCCCTCACGTGCCCGCCACTTTTTTTAAAAGTTCTTACCATCATTCTACTCCATTTTCTTCGCTGATTTCGGTTTGGGGCATGCCCCTTCGAAATTTTGATCAGTATGCCATGATATAGTCGAAAACGAGGTAATTTTGGCTAATTTGATCATTTTCGTCAATTTTTGTGGTGTATTCATCAAAATTTCGAAGGGGCATGCCCCAAACCGAAATCAGCGAAGAAAATTGAGTAGAATGATGGTAAGAACTTTTGAAAAAAGTTTAGGGCACGTGAGGGGCAATTTGGGCCTACAAGCAGCTATATCTCAGCATACAGGAGGGGTTAAATTTTAAACTGGTCAGCAACGTAATGCGGAAGGCTCAATATGTTTGGAAAACGGCTGCTGGACCATAAAAAAAGGTGGCTAAGGTGCATTTCCAGAGAAGCACTCTATAACAGGCAGAAGCTAGAAAAAAAATGATCAGTATATCTGAAAAAGTTAGTTCATGAAAAGTTAGCACTAGTTCGTGAAAAAGATTATAGCGATCGCAAAACGAAAAACGCAAAACTCAAAAGTGGAACTGCCAACTCCTACTGGACAGACTATTGTTGTCCGTTTATACGCGTGTTGTCGGTTTGTTGTCCGTTCGTCAACAAACCGACCGACTACACCCATATTTTATTCGTCAACAATGACACCAGCTCGCGGTAGGTGTTAATCATGAGAAACCATCGAATGGCATTTATTATTGATTTTCTTTCAGGGCCTGATTCGCGCCCGCCAAATCGGCGCCCAGTACGCCACGTCCGAGATCATGGTCTTTCTCGACTCCCACTCTGAACCCGCCATCAACTGGCTGCCGCCCCTCGTGGAACCCATCGCCCTGGACTACAAGACCGCCGTCTGTCCCTTCGTGGATGTGATAGACTGCGACACCTTCGAGTACAAGCCGCAAGACGAGGGCGCGCGGGGAAGTTTCGACTGGGAATTCAACTACAAACGCCTGCCGCTTACGCCGGAAGATCTGAAGGTGTGTATGTAAAGGCGGATTCAGATTGGAGGGCAGTGCGCGCGCGGCGTACGTCCGGTGTGTGGTCGTGGTGTAGGGTACTATATGGGGTAAACCTGGACACCTACGCTTGCGCGAACGGCGTGTTTGTAGTACGGTACTGTGGGGTAAACCCGGACGGACATCAAAGCTTTGCTGAACTTGCCGCTTCAGCGAATGATGAACATTGTAAGCTCATTTGAAAGAGGAGAGTTCAAGGAATCGATCGGGACAATGCTTGTCTCAATCGGTCGTATGGTTGCTGTGATATACTAGGTGTCCGGGTTTACCCCCGTGTCCGGTTTTACCCCACAGTACCCTACTTATATGTTTGTCTATGAAAAGGAAAAATGGCCAGACACGGAGTTACCGACTTTCAGTACTGAGCATTGAACATGCATTTGCATACATGCGTTGCCTTTGCATGCGCCAGGCCAGGGACACGGACCAAAGCCTATGAATTCTAAACTACGCAGCACGAATTGATTACACGTCTTGTGGTTGCCCTAATACCGTGGTCCATGGTACGCTTGAGCGGGGTCTGGGTGAAATTAGAAAACTGATGTTGCAAAATTGGGCTCTGGTATAAAGTAGAGTGGGTGCGTACACCGTACTGGGGGCAACCCCACATACAGCAAGAAATTCAATACGAAACTCTACCTGGGAAATTCGCACCCTGAGCACACGGCCAGGGACGGGTAGCAAATTTCCTTCTCAACTTAGTGAGCCGTTCACTCTACCCGTCCCTGGTTGTGCCCTCTTGCGGGCTCCCGGGTAACTCTCGGCGGTCCGACGCGGTGTGGGTTACCACGCATTCCTTGTGCTACAGGGTATGCTCCCACCTGCGAGCCTTGACCTGCCCTTTTCTGACGCAGGGTCGGACAACATGGACGGTAGAGGGGAAGGGTAGGTCGCATTTAGCACTGCGCAAATGCACAATTTGTTGATTTTTGTGCTCATTTTATTTGCTTTTTAGCCAAATAGCGGTCACTTGTTGGTTACTTGGCTAAAGAGTAAAGAAAATATGCATAAAAATAGACAAGTTTTGCAAGAAAAAGCGCTACTACGTGTGCGCAACGCTTGTGCTTGCGACCTCATCCATGATAATGCTAACTTTGTCTCTTGCTTTGTTTGCGCAGGATCCAACCAGGCCGTTTGCAAGTCCAGTGATGGCCGGCGGATATTTCGCGATTCATCGTCAGTGGTTCTGGGAGTTGGGAGGCTATGACGAAGGTACAGCCAGGAATGTATAAAGCCAACATTCCCGTAGTATCCCTCACCCACGCCTGTTGGCCTGTGCTGTATATTCTTGGTGTTGCTATTATTGTTCTTTTGAACCACCTCCTTGACCAAACCAACCTTTTTCCCCGCGTTATCGTAGGTACGTGGTAACTTGAGGCGCATTTCCGCCCCAGTTTTCCACTTGCGCCCCAAAATTCAGCTGCCAGAGGCGCAAAATTACTGTATGGTAGATAGGTGCCGGAAGGTGGCAGGCAAAGAGATGAATTTGGTATTTTGCGCCTCAGGTTTTTGTCGGCTACCTACTCCCCTTATCCTCTGTTTTTTTAGGAGTCTATGCGTGCTTTTCTTCCTCTATTTAGGCCTGGATATCTGGGGAGGAGAGCAGTACGAGCTGAGTTTTAAGATCTGGCAGTGTCACGGCAAGCTGGTGGATACGGCGTGCAGTCGGGTGGGGCATATCTACCGATGTAAATACGTGCCGTTTCCGAATCCCAACGTCGGCGACTTCATCTCCAGGAATTATCGACGGGTTGCAGAGGTGAGCTGCTTAACCAGCTCCGTAAGGCCCTGACCCACAGGGCCCGCGGGTCACCCGAGGGCCACCCGGAACCGAATAGAAGCACCGGCGGAAAAGGAGAAAATTATTGATCCAACCAATGGCTGCGGGTGACCCTCGGGTGACCCGCGGGCCCTGCGGGTCAGGGCCTTACGGAGCTGGTTAACACATACCCGAGGAGCCGTCATTGTTGTCAACAACTCGTTCATTTTGTTGTTCGTTTTGTTGTCCGTTTTTGTTGGGTTGTTGTCGGTTTGGACAACAACAGTACAAAAACGGACAACAAACTGTTTGTTTCTACTGTTGTTGTCCGAACTGACAACAACCATACAAAAACAGCTGACAACAACCATACAAAAACAGCTGACAACAACCATACAAAAACAGACAACAAAACCGACAACAAACGAACAACAAATGAACAAGTTGTTGACAACAATGACGGCTCCTCGAGGTATGTGCTAAACAAGCTGTAATGATGGGTGTAGGGTACCACGGGGTAAATCCGGCAACCTAAGCTCCTGTGAACTCGCTGTTTCAACAAGTAATGTAGGGTAATATGGGGTAAACCCGGCCATGGGAAAATCCGGCCACATCAGCTTCAGGGCTGCGCATATCTCAGTAACCAATGGACCGATTGAGACAAGTTTCATATCAATCGAATGCTTGAACTCTCTTCTTTCAAATAAGCTTTTGGATCATCTCTTGCTCAAACAGCTAGTTCAAAGAAGCTTAGGTGGTTCGGTTTACCCCATGACCGGGTTTACCCCACAGTACCCTGTTTATGGAAAGCTGATGCTTTTCCAGGTTTGGATGGACGAGTACAAGGATCATTTATTCAAGCGGCGTCCTTTGTTGCGCGATACAGATCCCGGGGATTTGACGAAGCAGAAAGCGGTGAGGGAACGACACCAGTGCAAGTCTTTCAGCTGGTTCATGAAGGAGGTCGCCTTTGATCAGGTAAAGTTTTAAAAAAGACCTCCGAATTACCCCAAGTTAGCCTTCACGTTTCTCATTTATTGTACAAGTTCCCTACTGACCATTCATTGAGCCAGGTGGCGCCAATGGCTAGTCCGAATTACCCCTCCAATTTTACCCCAAATTACCCCCTGTTACCCCATATGCTGTATGTAAATGTTCTACCAAGCTATCGAGCCGTCATACGGCGCCAGTAGCCAGTCCGAATTACACTCAATTACCCCTCCAATATTCCCCAAAATTACCCCTCCAATTTTACCCCAAATTACCCCACAGTTACCCGATATGCTGCATGTAAACGTTCTACCCAGCCGTCGAGCCGCCAGACGGCGCCAGTAGCCAGTCCGAATTACTCCCAATTACCCCTTAAATTTTCTCCAAGTTTCCCCTCCAATTTTCCCCAAAATTACCCCACGACAGTTACCCGATATGCTGCATGTAAACGTTCTACCCAGCCATCGAGCCGCCAGACGGCGCCAGTAGCCAGTCCGAATTACTCCCAATTACCCCTCAAATTTTCTCCAAGTTTCCCCCCCCCCCCCCAAGTTACCCCCGCAGTTACCCCCCATACGCTGTATGCTATGCGCGGTGTTTCAGGACTAGTTCTACGTTCTACCTGACCATCGAACGGCCAGACGGCGCCAGTAGCCAGGCCCAATTACCCCTCCTTTCACCCCAAACTACTTCCAGCTACCCTATTTACCCCTCTAATTTTTCCCCAAATTACCCCCCCCCCCCCCCCCCCCACAGTTACCCCGATATGCTGTATGCACGGTGTTACAGGACAAGTTCTACCCGGCCATCGAGCCACCAGATGGCGCCAGCGGGGAGCTGCGCAATATCGGCGCCAACAAGTGCGTGGACACCCAGTTTAAAGGGAAGGAAGAGAAGTTCGGCCTGCGCGCGTGCATCGCGGACGATGTGGGGGCGGCGCAGGGCGGAGAGCAGAACATGCGCTTCAGCTTCTGGAAGGATCTGAGGCCCATGCACCGCAGCATGTGCTTGGACGTGTCCCAGTCGCAGAAAAAGGCGCCGGTCGTCCTGTTTCCTTGGTGAGAAAGGGAGAGTAAGAGAGACGGCTTGTTACGTATGTGGGAAGAAGGGAGCTGTAGGGTACTGTGTGTGGGGTAGACCCGGCCACCTAATCTCCTGTGAACGTGCTGTTTCAGCAAATGATGAATCAAATAAATAGCTCATTTTTGTCTCAATCGGTCCATTTGATAGCTAAATAAATGTATACAGTCCTGAAACTTTGGTGGCCGGATTTTCCCATGGCCGGGTTTACCCCATAGTACCCTTTTATAGCACATAACTATGTACATACACACTTGTCGATTTTGTTGGCGGGGGTCGCATTTTGGTCGCTGCGACCATCGAAATAGAGAAGGGGTTAAGAAAAGCTGACCGATTGATTGTTTATTCTGCTGTCTTATTCCTATTTGCAGTCACGGCATGGGCGGCAATCAGCTGTGGAAGTATCGGCCGGAATCAAAGCAGCTTTTTCACGCTTCCGGTCAGTGCCTGGACGGTGACGGTGGCGATAACACGCTCTTCATGAATCCCTGCGACGCCTCATCTGACACTCAGAAGTGGAAGTGGGAGCACTTAAACCTGACCGTGATGGCCGGATGGAATTACAAGGGCATGATGTGATGGCAACGACCAAGGGATAGGCCTGCTGCATCCTAATTTAATGATGCGTTTTCTTTCACACTCGTCAAAAGGGGGGATATGGCAATGAAATATTTACCATGGCGAAGTACTGTAGGATCGAGGTTTGAAGTTTTCTTCCTGTGAACCTTTGCAGTTTTACATGCTGAATCGATCCCACCCCTCGTTTTGCTGCGAATTTGCCTCCTCGCAGAGAAAAATTGCGTGAAAACGATGCGAGATGCACTTGGGAAGTGGATTTTCTTTTCAAAGAGGCAAAATTGCACTGAGACAGGGGGTGGGATTGAGAAAGCACAAAAATCTGCAGAGGTTCACTGAAGGATAAGTTCAAAAATCGATCCTACAGTAGCTTCACTCTGGTAAAAAAGCTTTGCCGCATCCCTCCTTTATACTGCATTTTTTGCACATTACACCGTACACAGCTGCTGGTTGGTGGTCGGTTGATTGTATGTGGTGTTCACTCACACCTGTTCAGTATGGATTCTTGGTACCACTTGGATAATGGGCAAGCAAGGGTTTCTCCGCTATCACATTAGCAACTGGCCATAATCTACACAATCTGCACTGCAAATGCAGGAGTGATGTCAACCGAATCTTCTTATGGTCTCTACCTTGCATGCACGACCACCTACATACAGCAACGAAGCTCCAAGACATTCCGTTTTTATTGATGAAAGTGTGCAATTTATTATTTGTCCTGTTGATTTTGTTATGTACAAATGTGAACCTTGTATGTCGGTTTGGTGGTTTAGGCTAATCGGTCATATTCGCGAGTAGCGCTGTGTAGCTTTATTGGGGATTCATGGTCTTGAGTGAGATGAAAACATTTTGAGAAGAGCGTTATTGTTTTACTCTTGTTACTGTTATTTCTTTCTTTCGGGCTGTGATACTAGCACTTATGTACAGGACTAAGTAAGTAGGTTCATGTAGGCCTACATACTGTATGTGCAAAAGAAATGCATTGAGTCATAAGTAAGTAGGTTCATGTAGGCCTACATACTGTATGTGCAAAAGTAATGCATTGAGTCAAGAGTTGTTACGTATTTGATGTACATGTCCAAAATTACGCAAAATATGTGATGAGCGCGTTCGTTTTATGCAATTATGGCAATACTCCATCTGTGGGATATTGGATTACTTCTCATTGTACTCTCATTGGCCCGCTACAGACGTGCTCCGAGTTTGCTCCGAGCGAGTTCGCTCCGAGTTTGGAATGACTTTGTTTTGATCCGAAACGAACGTCTATGACTCACACGACTTCGAATTACAAACTCGGTTGTTCACATGCACGTTCCGAAAAACGGAGCGAGTTCGGAGCGAACTCGGTGAATTTACATGTTGAAGCATAGTCAGGGCTCCGAATTCGGAGCGAATTCGAAGTTCACGTCTGTGGCGGGCCATTGTTGTGTATGTAACGCAGTGTGTTCTTGGTGGCGTTGTTATTTCTGTGGGCCAAATTTCTATCCCGCGCGTAATGAGCTGAGTCACTTTATTTGTACTAAACTGTACATCAATACTGATTTCCCTATATGCCTCTCGATGGCTTTGTATGCAATATAAACTTCTATGAATATTATTCTTCAGTAAATCAAATTTTTCCATCAAGGCTATACTATTCTTTCGAAAAACCCTTCAACAAATGTATCACAAGAAAGCTAAACTAGCGTAATAATTGCTGCTACCGTAACCAGTAACTTTAAAGGCAAGGGGTCCCCTACACCGACTTTCGAATTTAAAGTTCAAACCAATTTTATCAAACTACATTTTTAACCGAGTCTTTTGCAAAAAACCGCTTTTCAAAATTCCTATCCGTTCACGAGTTGTCGGTGTGCAAAGTTTAGTCAAGTTCAGTACTGAAGACGGATTTGGGAACCACTACGGTAGTTAACTACGTAGTTAACTACCGTAGTGGTTCCCGAGGACCGCTTCAATACTGAAATTTATCGATTTTTATCTTCGAATAACTCATGAACGGATAGGAATTTTGAAAAGCGGTTTTTTGCAAAAGACTCGGTTAAAAATGTAGTTTATGATAAAATTGGTTTGAACTATAAATTCGAAAGTCGGTGTAGGGGACCCCTTGCCTTTAAGACGCATTCATGTACACAGCATACGAAGAATCCATAAAAGGTATTAAACCCTATACCGGTCCAATATTGGCGGATCTTATGTATGGATTCGTCTACTTGCGCACCTTATCGATTCGCACTTATGCCTAGTAAGTAGCTATAAACAACCTCTACTGTCAAAGTCACAGCACCTATTGGCTACTTGCGCTAAGCTTCCTGGGTGGTCGTGTGGTATTTATTGCAAGCTTAGATCGGTGTCAGTGTATTGACAAGGTCACGTTCAGTCATCTGGGAGCGTGATGCCGCATTCACCACATGTCCGACGTATCTAGGAGTACAGGGTTGTTTGCGGTGTGCCACGTACTCCTAGATTGTGTCGAACGCGCAAGAGAAAAGAGACCAAAACGACTACCCGACGACCCTATAGGTACTGATCTAAACTTTCACAAAATACCGCGGGGTTACCTCGCGACCACCCAACCACCCAGGTAGGAGTTAACCCAGACTGAATATCGTCCTCACAGCAACTACTTTATGGGCACTAACAACTGCACCGAAACCTAGGTGCTCACTTATGAGCCTCCTGTGCAGAACAGAGCCGCACCAGTGCTCATAAGTGAGTACCTGTACCGGCGCTCCGTTTTTCAGTGCCCATAAAAGTGCTCATAATAGTTGCTGTGAGGACGATATTCAGTATGGGTTTAGCGCAACTGCCCAATAATTACACCTAATAAAACCAGTCTCAAGCCGGCATTCTCAAGGCTCCGTCTAGCCTGATAACTTCCCCATTGACCATCGGGTTCTCAATGATCCACTGGACACAGTGACCGAACTCGTCAGGTCTGCCCAGTCGACTCGGAAAAGGAACCAAGGAGCAGAGAAACTGTTGCACTTTCGGAGGTAAAGATTGCAGCAACGGTGTATCGTACAACCCTGCAAACAAACCGACATGTGTAAGTACTGTATAATGCTGTGTTCACCAGACGTCCGTAAATCCGTCCATCCGTCAACCCGGTTAAGACAGACACGGGTTGACGGTTGACCAAAGATCGGACGGATTTACGGACGTCTGGTGAACGCGGCATCATACTTTGTGTTACTTCCTGCGTGCGTATTTATGGAAACAGCGTCCTAGGCCAGTAGTGTACTGTGTATACGTAACCTACAGAGTTATGTTAGGTATGTACGGAAAGTTGAGCAATCGACGTCTCGCGTTGCCAGGGTTGGTTACGCAACTCCCACACCCACATGTTGGTTGGACATCGGTTGCGCAACTCCTCCATGAATCGGTTGACGTCGGTTGCGCAACCAGTTGACCACTGAGAGCAGGAATGTATACTAATACTGTAGGTAGGGGGAATAAATAGGCACGGAATCCGTAGGTGTGGAAGTTGCCTTCCAAGGGTGTGGAAGAACGCATTCCACGGGTGTGGAATCCTCAAACACGGAATCCGCAGGTACGACCCAACTTGGTCGTGTGATGTTTTGTACGGAAACGCTTCACCTATTTATTCCCCTACCTATAATAGCATATGCATTCCTGCTGAGACCTTGAATTCAAAAGTTAGGCACGACTAACCTGGCGCGATAGTATTGACCCGGATTCCCTGAGTGCTGAAATCTCTGGCCATAGGCAGCGTCATACTCACGATAGCGCCCTTGCTGGCAGCGTAGGCCACTTGACCCTTCTGGCCATCATACGCCGCGATACTCGCAGTGTTAATGATCACGCCCCGCTGACCGTCCTCACCAGGGGAGTTGTCTCCTATCAACCCGCACAGAATACGCGCAGTATTGAAGCTGCCCAGTGCGTTCACCTGAAATGAATCACACTCCAGGAAATAGAGTACTATTATAGTCCGGCCAGTAGGAGTTGGCTATGACATTCAAGGCGCGTGGCGTAAAAATAGATTCACAATTGCGGATTACTGCCCATACTCATGTACTCCTATTTAGAAGAAGTACATGCAAACTACAATACACAGGACGACTTGAGTCCCATAGCAAATCTGGCCAGGCTATAGTATTGCTTGCTGTGCGTTATGTATGATTCTGGTCGCGAGGTGACCACCCCGAGTCATGGCCATCACCTGGAACATCAAACTCATGATTACGCAGTTGACGAGATGGAACAGTCCTTAGCGAGGCGGGTACTCTATTAAAGGGCAGATGCGGCAAAGATTTTTACGTAGTGAAGGCTGAGATCGATTTTTAAATTTTCCTTCGGTCAGTATACGTAGTTTTTTATGCTGAATCGATTTCACCCCCATGTCTCGACGCGATTTTGCTTCCTCGTAGAGAAAACCCACTTGTACGGGAGGCTTTGAACGCCCGTTTGTTCTTGTCAGCGCCTCACTTCCTGCGTCATTTAGAATCTGCGCGCGTTGTCGTCCGCGCGCGCGCGCCGTCGTCCGCTCTCACGTTCTATATGACGCAGGAAGTGAGGCGCTGACAAGAACAAACGGGCGTTCGAAGCCACCTGTACAAGTGGGTTTTCTCTATGAGGAGGCAAAATCGCCTCGAGACATGGGGGTGAAATCAATTCAGCATAAAAAACTACGTATACTGACCGAAGGAAATTTAAAAATCGATCTCAGCCTTCTATGGAAAAATCTTTGCCGCATCTGCCCTTTAAGAGATTTGAGCACAAGAGAAGAAATTTGAAAAATTGGGCGGCCAGTGCGTGAGTCGAACACGCAGCGCAGAACGGGATTACGTGCGCTAAGAGAGGGGCGTAATCCCGTTCGGCGCTGCGTGTTCGACTCACGCACTGGCTGCCCAATTTTTCAAATTTCTTCTCTTGTGCTCAAATCTAAACTCATGAGTTCACCCAGGCTGCTCGCGTAACACACTATTACGAAATAATTTGTAGTCTCTGGGTGAACTCGTGAACCTTTGATGTTTCGGCTGGACATACACTCAGACAAAACACGCTAGCTACCTTGAGGCATTTTTCAAAGTCCTCTAAGGCGTGAGCTCGTTTCTTGTGAAAGTTATAGGTGAGAAATGCAACGCCGACGCCAGCGCAATTCACCAGAACATCCAGACGGTTGTGAGCTTTCTGAATATCAGCCTCCAGCCTTTTGATGTCCTCTTCTTGTGTGACCTGCACGTATGTATATAGAAAGATATGCAAATTTCGCCATGCATTGGAAGAACAGAAAAATCGGTAGAATTTTTCAGCAGTTCTACATTCCAAATCCACCCCGGACCCATCGAAATGATCTGCACTAAACTTGTGTTTCGTCAGCCCGGTCCCGAAGCGAACGAAGAATTACCGCAAGAAAAACGAAGACGACGACGCAACGCAACTCGTGCCATGTACTCCTAGAGTACATCCGACGTACGTACGTCTGGTGAACGCGGCATAATTCTTCGTTTGCTTCGGCTTCGGGACCAGGACGAAGGAACACAAGTTAGTGTAAATCATTTCAATGGGTCCGGGATGGATGCATATTTGAGGATCCCAACCGCACGCGCCGAATGAGCCCTTGTGAACATCTTCAATCTTCACGTTCTCGCTTACATCCACTGGGACAAATGAGGCTCCGATCTCTTTGGCGACAGACTCTCCTTTGGAAGCAGGTAAATCCGCGATGACAACCTTGGACCCTTCGCGTATCAGACGCTCAGCCGTCCCTCGTCCCAATCCCGAGGCCCCACCCGTTACCACAGCCACCAAACCCTACAATGGGCACAAAAACGGGATGGCAGATGTGCGAAAAAAGAAGCTGCTTCCTCCTCCGTTTCCTTACCTTCACTGATCTGACTGCTGCTGATGCCATTTCACCTGACTTTTGAAAAGTCTTTTCTACCGCCTTTATGGTGCCAGGCCCAGGCCTAACCTTTCTTCTTATCTCCTTTTCTTTTTCGTACTTTTTTAGATGTCCATGCATTTCTTGCCAAGGACTTCTAGACCGCGTACTACTTACTATGCGACCGCTTTTCATGGACTCCTTTACGCCCCACCGTTTGTCTGCCTGCTCACTCTCGCCTCTTTTCATCCTCTGGATCGGTCGATTCAAAGGACAGCTAAGCAAGCAAGAATGTACATAGCAGCTCAGCTGACAAAGAGAAAAGATTTTTTACTGTGTCTGCAGTCTGCACACAAAGAACAAATGACACTAATCGGCATGCACAAAAAAGCGCTCCTTCAAGAAAAGTTCGACGTACTGTGTTTTGCAAGCTATTTTCCCGTCTGAGAAGACAGCAGATGTTCCCATGCATGAAACGTCTATGAAAAAATGCATTGATAAATGATAATACTGCTCAGTCCTCTAACCAACAACTGAACGTACTTAGCCACCTATAATATAATTTTACACCACACACAAAGAGCATACAGTAAGAAAATAAGAATTAAGATAAACTGCCAGTGCCAGCAAGCAAGCATGCCTTTGGACTTTCCAAGCATTGTTGGCAGCGTCTACGTGACCTTCAGTTGCATCGGTATCCTGTTCAACAGCATTACAGTGATCACCTTTGCCATTCGCAAAGAATTTCGATCGTCTGCCTACATGTGGATGAGTGGCATTGCCCTGGCTGACATTCTGGTGCTTTTGTCAATCGGCCCCTATTCGG
Organism: Epsilonema sp. ZAB3_2; assembly: GCA_030247985.1. NCBI lineage: Eukaryota > Metazoa > Nematoda > Chromadorea > Desmodorida > Epsilonematidae > Epsilonema > Epsilonema sp. ZAB3_2. The sequence goes on from JASAMW010003359.1 coordinate 34,020, forward strand.
GCATCAGGCTCATTGCAAAAAATCCTGGCCCAAATTTCGTGGAACAATTTTTCACCATGTTCAATACAGGTACATTCCTAACCTATATAGGTGAACATGAGAAATGTTTCTGTGTTTCACCCCTGTCTGGTTACCGGTTCACCACCCCATATTTTGCTGAATTAAATTCACCTCCAGAATTTAATGGCAAGAGGTCCCCTAATACCAACCTTCGAATTTTGAGTTCAAACAAAATACTGAACTTTTCGTCTTTATCGTCGAACTCGTGAACAAATAGGAATTTTGAAAAAGCGGCTTTTTGTAAAAGACTTGGTTAAAAATATAGTTTATTACACTTAAGGTTTTAACTTAAAATTCGAAAGTCGGTGTTAGGAGACCCCTTGCCTTTAATGCCGTTTTTTCTGGGATGGTATATTACGCTGTTCTTTTTCGCCGGACTCAACCTGGACCGTTACTTTGTCATCTGCTTGCCGCCTCAACATTTTCTGTCTCGTTTGGCGCAGAATCGTCCGATAACTCTTGGATTTATGCTGATGACGGTGCTCAGCGTTTTCAGCTTCACAACCTTGGCTGCACTTTTTGCCGACGGTTTCAGTCAACCGCCTGCCATCAATAAAGTTTACGGCGTCTATGACTACTACAGGGTGTCCCATTTGGATATCCATCCAAAGTCGTTTGGGGTCATAACTTGGGAACCACAAGAGTTAAAACACTGAAATTTTTTTGTAGATACCCAAGAATATGCCTACTTTGTGTAAAAAATTTTTCCCACAACTCAGATGGTTCACAAGTTATGACCCCAAACGACATTGGATATCCAAATGGGAAACCCTGTAGATGACGCAGAGCATGAAAATGGGACATCCGCGCGCCCTATTCATCTTGATTAGTGTTCTGGTGTGCAACCACGCTACGTGGTTTGTGGACGGCGTCTGCATTGTCGCTGTTCTGAGGAAAATCAGAAAAGTGAAAGCGCAAGTAGAAGATAGTGCAGAGCCGGAGGAAGGGGAAGATGGAGAAAATGAGAGCGGTGCATCGTAAGTAGTACGCGGTCTAGAAGTCCTTGGCAAGAAATGCATGGACATCAAAAGAAGTACAAAAAAAGAAAAGGAGAATAAGAAGAAAGGTTAGGCCTGGGCCTGGCACCATAAAGGCGGTGAAGAAGTATTTTCAAAAGTCAGGTGAAATGGCATCAGCAGCAGTCAGATCAGTGAAGGTACTAAGAAACGGAGAGAGGAAGCAGCTTCTTTTTTCGCACATCTGCCATCCATTTTTGTGCCCATTGTAGGGTTTGGTGGCCTGTTAGTCACACGGTAGGAGCCTCGGGATTGGGACGAGGGACGGCTGAGTGTATGATCAAAGAAGGGTCCCAGGCTGCAAAAGCAGATTTACCTATTTCAGGGGGAGAGTCTGTCGCCAAAGAGATCGGAGCCTCAGTTGTCCCAGTGGATGTAAGCGAGAACGTGAAGATTGAAGATGTTCACAAGGGCTCATTCG
>JASAMW010003362.1:0-27274 GCA_030247985.1 Epsilonema sp. ZAB3_2
CTTCCATGCTGCCCCTGAAGCTGCCAGAAGCAGTGGTTGGTCACCATCAGCCTTGGCCCACCAGGTCAGCCACCTCCTCTCCACTGTGGTCCATCTCCACTTCGTTTTCTGACTTCTACCTTCTAGAGACAGGAGAGTGTGTACTGGTGTGCCAGCTGTAAAGCTGTTTCACGCCATTACTGTCACTCTCAGCTACAGATGGACACCGGGATGGAGGACTGCCAAGCTGGATTCAGTTTGCACTCTACTACCTTCTACCTGCTGCATCCCTGCATCTCCAGTGGATGACTGTAGATTTTGTCCTGTCTCAGGCTTAGGCCCGAAACGGTTGATGAATGCTACAAGTCCAGCTTGCTGATCTCAGTGGAGCCAGAGCAGATGTTGGGCCTTTTTCCAGACGTCCAGTGACCACCATCACTCCTGTGCAGTCGCCCCAGGGTGTGCTTTCCTAGCAGACCCCAGGTTCAGGATGCTGCTGCATGGCAGCCAGCAGTTGGAACTTCTTCCAGAGCGACTGCAGCCACCATCTCCACTGTCCCAGATGCCAGTTTCTCCAGTGACTCATCTGGCATCGTCTCCACAGCTGTCTCACCTGCAACACAGCAGTCTGGCCACCTCTTTCTTGGGCCAGAGTTAGGACTGATGGCTGCATGGAGGAAGCTAGCTGGAAGGCATAGCTACCACCATTCAGTACCATCAACTGCAGATGAGCCCTGCTCCAAGGGTTCTATGGAAGCATCTCTCCCTGGTGTACCTGGTTTCTTGTGTCTCCAGTGGCGTCTCCAGGATGCTGAGCTGCTGTCCTTTCGGCCCATGCTGTGAGAGCTGCATGACTGGGTTGAAGATCCTGACCACCTACTATCCAGATTGGGACCTGCAGCTGTATTTTCATTCAGCTGCTTCTTCATGGCTGCCCCCTGAGAAAGGATGACCTGGCATCTTACCTCTCCACGGTGGCTTTCATCACTGCCAGGTGCAACTGATCTCCTGACCTGGTTTCCTGAGCTGACCCAGCAGGAACATGGCTTGGCAGAGCCATGAGTCAGCTGAACTCAGAGGAAGCTGATCTGCCATCTCCATCATCCAGGCAGGAAGGAGCTCAATGGAAGGCAAGCTGATTCTCCTGCTGCCTTTCAGAGGATTCAGTCCTGCAGCCTCTTCCTCTATCCTGCAGAGGAATGAGAGTCCGGTATCAGCAGCCATATGTACATTTTAGTTATTATTTATGAGTAGTTATTCTTAAATAAATATTAGCAATGTTTATTTCTATTTTCTAAAATGTTCACTATTTACTTGTAAGTTTATTTTCCTATTTATGTTATTTACCAATGTTTTGTGTATTTTATTGTTATTTATTCAATAATGAATATTGGCAACAATTATTCCTATTCTATATTAGTAATTAAAATTTTGCCAATATTTATTACTGCTTTGTGTAGCTTTATGTATCCTTATTCTGTATAGCTGCCCACATTTATTTATTTATCAATTTATTATATATTTTACTGAGCTTCTTTTATTGCTCAAAGTATTTTATTGTATTTCCATTATTTTTGAGGCTGCTGCTAGCTTCTAGCTTTCTAGCAGTTAGCCTACTCTACACTAACCTTGTGGTATTTTATATTGTTCTTGTGTATCTTATGTATGGCAACCTTGTTTTATATCTGCATTATATCTGTATATATTGAATTGTGCACTTAGGTTGCCAGTAGATTGTATTCTCTATTTTTTACTAGTGTTTCTAAGAACATTTTTGTGTTTCATTGTAAAGTTAATTAATTTTAATTTTTTTCTGCCTCTGTTTCATGCAATGGTTTTATTTCACTGACTGTTCATGCATGCCAGGTGCATGTGTGAACAGTGAAGTGCTAGCAGATGCCTTCATGTGCAGGGCTATTGCTTTGTTTTGTATTGTATTATGTATGCATGTGCTTATGTGAGCTGCACATGCATGCACAGCCCATTGTGTGTGTATCTAATTCTTGTGTATTTATTGTACTATTTGTGTATGTAAATTGCACATGCATGGTGTGTGCATGTGCATAGCCTTTTTAGTAATTTTGTGCTTATTATATTTTGTGCTTTCTATTGTGTGTATTTTATGTACATTGTGGTTTTAAAAATTTATTTATGTTGTTCTTTGTATTTCTACTACTACATTTTAGTCATTGAATTTGTTTTGGTAGTTTACTTATTCAAGTAATAATTGTGTACATACATGTAGAGTATATGTGGGGAATAAGTTTCATGTGGTGTATTGTAAAGTATTACTAATGTAATGCTACTGTATTTATGATTGCTGCATCCCTCCTTGTTTTATCTTTCCTTAGTGCTTGGAACTGAGGGCAGTTCCTTTTCTGTATTTTCTAGGGGGAGGATGCTGTACTATTTTTTCCAATTTTTGTGTTTTCATTCTAACCATGTTTTGTATTTGGTGTATCTAGAGCTGCTAGTGCATGCCAGAAAATGCACATATGGTGTTGTATTGTTATGTATACGAAGCTCAACTTCTACCAGCCTAGCTGCACCTCACCTTTTCTTCAGCTCTTCAGCTAGCAGGTTGCAGTTCAGCTAGCATCCAGCTGCCATTCAGCTACCTTTCATCCAGCTGCATGTTGGAGAAATTCAGTCTCTACTGAAGGGGTTAGCTGCTTGTGTAGTTTTTGGGAGCCTGTGTAGTTTTTCGAGTCTGGATAGCTGCTTGTCAGCTACCTCAGTCTTAGAATTCTACATTTGGCTGACTGCTGACCACCTTCACCATCTAGCTGAGCCCTCATCTGTGCTCCTGTGCTCAGAGCTGAAGCTGTTGAAGAAGCTGGAGACCAGTGTAGTTTTCCGAGTCTGGATAGCTGCTTGTCAGTTACCTCAGTCTTAGAATTCTATACTGAATAAGTTGAAGACCATGCAGGGAATGCTGCCAAAGATCCTGGTGGCCCACAGCTGTATCCTGAAGCCAGTGAACTTTGATCCTGCTCTGGACCTGTGGAGGCTACTTTATTTCATCAGCAGCTACCCAGATCAACACTACCTTTCCCTGCCTGGCCTCCTTCTGTGATGGGCCTCTTTTGCCCTCCAGCCAGGCACCTTCTCCTGTGATGGGCCTCTTTTGCCCTCCAGTCATGAGTGCCAGTGCTGCCTGCCCCCAGCCTTTAGCTGCAGATGCTGCCCTTCCTGCATTGCTGGACAACAGGAAGCTCCAGAATGTTCTACCATCACCAGCGACTGCTTGAGTTGGCTCATTTCTAGGAGGAGAAGCATTTATGTATTATTCTAGTTGTAATATCTGGCTACTAATGCAATCCCTAAGTAGAATTGTAGTATTTTACTGTTGGTTACTATGTAAGTCGCCCATAATTGGCAAAGTGTTGCCTACTTTGTAAGAATTAGATTATTTATTTGGGTCCTAAATTATGTGTATTTAGTTAGTATTTTGGGCCCTAGGTAGCAATTATGGTACATTTATGTTGAAATGCTGTAATTATTGCTATTGTAATAGCTTATGTAGTTAGTAACTTTATTTTAAATCCAAGTTGCCTGATCGACTTTTAGGTATCATGCTATTGTATTGTGGCAACTTGATTTTATTTCTATGTTAGCATTAATAGTATATTAGTATTCTGTAGATATCATCATTATTTATGAGCACCCCACCCTCTAACAGTAGTTTTTCGAATGTAGAACCAGGGGCGGTTCATTTTTCGATTTTGTGGGAGGGGATGCTGGACTGTTCTTGTATTTTTGCCCCACATTTTATTTTTTATGCTGCAGTACTGTATCTACTGTACTGTAAGTATTAGACAACACTAGTATGTATGATATGTGTACGTATGTACGTTCATGGTTTATTGTACATGCAATGCATGCGGAGAAGCCCTGCAAGGAAGAAAGCTGCAGCGGGTTGGTAGATAGTGACGAGTAGGAGAGAATCGGCTGCAAAGTCGAATCTCACCTCCTCTATCGCTGGTCAACTTTGCCGGTTTCTCTTCCACGTCATCTCTCCGGCTTGCTGCCTGTTCTACTCTTATGTACTTCTCTCCTCCAACCAACTGAGCCTTGCTGCTACTGGTGGGATCTTCAGGAGCTTCCTGTAGAATCCACAGCCAGGAATGACTGCCTGCAGCAATGCTTATGGATGAGCTGCCAGCACTGCCCGAGAATCTACGGCAAGCTGCAGTCTTGTGCCTTCTGACTGCAGCCTCTTCCAGCAGAACTACTACCATTCTGAAGAAGCTGTCAGCATGATTGCATCCCTGGGAGACTCCAAGACTTCTGAAGCAGAGCCAGAGCATGGAGAAGAGAGTTCGGTTGCGAGGAGGTTTCCCAACCCCCCTCTCAATTCGATCGTCCTTCTGTCCATGACCCCAGGTGATCACTGCTGAACCATCATCAGCTTCATCAGCCTCCTGAGGACTGTAGCTTCAACTGACAGTTAGTTGTGCTGGTCTGCTGCTCTCCAGTCCTACTGTCATCTGTTCTGCACTCCTGCCTGTAAGAGCTGAGGATCATGGGCTCTCCAATGGCTGGCATCCTTCCAGCCATTGCCATTGCTCCAGCTCTGGTGGGAGCTTCAACATGGCACCAGGGTGAGCCTGCCTCTCCAATGGCTTACCTGAACTGTGATCAGCTTCTCTACCAGCTGCAGGAGAACTTGGTCCCATGATGTAGCAATCACATCAGCAGAGGATCAACTCCAGTCTCTACCCATCACCTCCAGAGACCATCACGCTTCAGCTGAGAAGAAGTGACTGCACGAGTGAGAGAGGGGTAACCCTTGATCACTCCATGCAGAAGAAGACTACTCCAGCAAGTGGTCTGACCATAGCAGCAAAGGGCTGCTGCTTCCTGAAAGGGGGAATCGACTCCCTTCATCTCCCAGCAGCCAGTCCATGTCAACAGCTGGTTGCCCTCATGTATCAGATGATGCTGTTTCCACTGCAGAAGAACTGCTGTCATCTTGAAGGGTTCCTGGCTTTCCTGATCATTAGCAGGATGGGCATGGGGAAGGTCGTGTCTCTTGCCTTGGGCAGGAAGCATTATCTCACCCCCTGGGTGCCTAGCAGGAGGAGCCAGCACCAGATAGATGCAACAGCCAGCAGGCCCCATTACTTTGCTATCAGAGCCTGCTGAGGTGGAGAAGGGAATGGACTGGTCTCCTTTGTTTCTTTGAGACAGAGGTGAAGGTCCAAGGGTGATTCCAGTGATCCACCTGCTTCTGCGCCAAGATCAGTGGATGGCACCACTGACATCTCTGGGTGACCAATGGACATTCGATCAGCTGCCTGCTACCTTCCATCAAAGGGACTTCCACTGGAACTACCATCTTTTCCTGTTCCAGTGATGACATCAGGCCATGGGAGGAGGAGAACCTGTCGATCTCAGCCTCTTCCAGGGATGGCTGAGCATCTCCACCTCAACTGGAGCCCATCTTCTGCTCAGCTATGGTGACAACTGGACCAGGTGAAGGAGTTGCTGATGGCCACTCGATCATGGCCATCCCCTGCACTGCTGCTCAGGAGCCAACTGTCCCTGCAGACTGCCCTGCCAGAGGATTGGCATCAGAAGTGCCCATGCAGAACCCTGGAGAGCCGAGAGCTGACCCAGCCCCTCTGTCAGCCACTGTCCTCCCCACAAGAGATACTGCTGTGCTCTACTTCCCCTCCAGATGATTGCAGAAAGGCAACTCTCCATCTTCAGCTGCCCTTCAGCGATTCCAGTGGAGCATGAGAAGACCTTTGCCTTCCCATCGCCCTACCAGCTTCTGTCTCAGCCAGGGATGAACTCAATGAGCTCACCCCTTGCAGAGGCATCTTCTGGAATGAGAAGAGCTGAGTGTGCTGCTGAGGTCCTCCTGGGTGATTGAGTTTGACCTCTCATCCAACTGGAGAAGAGCTGCCAAATGACACTACCTTCTACCTACTTCCATCCTTCTGCAACGGGGGCGGGAGATGTGAGGATCGCTCTTTTGCAACCCTCGCAACTTCTAGCCCAGCGGGGAAAAGGGGAGTGTAAGCAGATCCAGGAAGGAGGAACCTGTTGGAATGCTGCCCCAGACTCTCAAGCCCTGACTGTATAGGAAGAAGGAAAGAAGGAGAAGACTATCACCAGCTGCAGCAACACCAGCTTTATCTGCAGTGAGTTCAGAAGAGGACTCACAGAAGCTGAAGAAAGAAAGGGGAGCGACTGAGCTGGTGATATGTTGAGTTTTTAATTGTTGTAATGACTGTATTATGTAGATGTGTCACCATGATTATTTAGCATATTCTTTGTAAAATAATATGTGTTGCTGCTGAGGACTTTTGCTGGACTGTGCCTTGTTATTTTGTTGTGACTATGTGAAACGTTTTTTAGCTCTTGTACATATATGTAGAAGCCCTGGTATGTTGGCTATGTTTAATCCTATGTAGCAAGTTTCTGTTTGGTCTTGCTCATACTTTGGTATGTACTTTATGTACTCTTATATAGTAAGTGTATGTACAAGTAGGCTTTAGGCATGTGAGACCAGAGTAGGTCGCCATCATCAGCTGCCTGCACTTGCATCTCAGCAGAGCTCTACTATCATCAGAAGCTGCAAGGTGCAAGGGGTGGAAGAACTACCTGCACTAGAAGACCTGCGTTGAAGCTGCCCTGACTGACCAGATGAGAGCCATGGTCCCAGGAACTACCAAGAGGGAAGACGCCCCGACAGAAGATCCAGAGCTGGAGGTACGGCCAGCCCGGGTTCGAACGTCGTGTGGGCACGACTTTCCCCTGGGAACCATGTAAAGAAACGGACTTCAGCCTCTCAGAATACCTACCTTAACGGGCTCTCGTTCGTACATCTCAGCCGGCTGCCCGCTCTTGCCCGTACGTACATTTAGAATAATCAACACTTCAGAAAACCTGCCTTAACTAGTGTACGTATGGCTGGGCCCTCTCATCTCAGCCGCCTCGCCTCTCGTTCGTCTGGGTTGCGTCTCTCGCTTGTCTGGGCTGCACGCTGAGCTGATGCAACTGCAAAGGAGACAACCAGCCTATGCAAATGCAGCTGCCTATGTATCTACAAAAGATACCGCCGATCAAAGTGAGGTCGCGGGCAATAATCGAGCTCTCCCCGGACGCCCCTTATGTACCATATAAAAGGAGAGTGCAGGGCTCGATTCCTCAGTCTACTCCGACTTTCTGCCAGCGCCTTCTCGTCTTATCCGCGCTCCTGTCGGCCTCAAGATCTGCCAGCAGTCCTGCTAGTTGGCGCTTTGCCAGGGTTAGCGCAGGGAGGTGACGCTGAGTACTTGTGCTCAGAGTGTCGCCCCCCTAAGCCAAACCAGGGTGGCAAGGCCATGTCTCCGCCTGCCTCAGTCTACCTGCAGGCCCCTGCTTCAGCTCTGCCAGGGGTACCATCATCGCTGCCCCAGCCCTGCTCTACTGACTGCCATCTGCCTACTTTTATTTTCATAACCCTTGCTTTTACCCTCGTTTGTTCTACTGTTTATACTATCGTTTATTATGTATGAAGAGAAGAAGATAAACCTTTTACCTGCTACCACTGGCCCACTGCATGCTGCTTTGGGGACTCTTTGCTGTGCAGTATGTTCGTCATCTCTCAAGTAGCTGCTGTTTCCACTGGCTAGGGACTGTCAGTGAGTGCTGTTGGTGTGTTGCTGCTACGCCATGGAGTTGCCCAAAGTCTCATCCCGAGCTTGGTCGGAGGAGCTGCCTGATTGCTTGGGGACAGAAGAATGGGGTTCGAGACCAGGAGTCCAAGCCGACGCCGCCCTTTCTTCATGGTTTGGGCCGCTTCCCTGCGTTCTCCTGGCCTCCAGTCCGTGTCGGCGCCGTCTCAATTTGAACGTTGAGGGCTGTCAGGCCTTCTAACAGGAATCGACGGCCGCCTACGTCTTCGCGTAAGGCCAGTCCGCCGGTACCTTGGGTCTGGAACCTTACACTATTTACACATGACTAAGTAAGGTGGGACGCGGCGGAGCCTCGTTCGTGAGCCTCTCGAGGTTCCGCTATCGCGTCTACCTTGATTATAGAGTATAGACCTTTTTTGTTGTACGTGTACGTACAGTCTAGAACGTTACAAAATGCCGTATATGGACGATATGCGGTAATGCGATTGGGTTGGTCGATAGCGACCCCGCGGTATTTAGTGAGAGCAGAGTTTGGATCGGTGCCTGCTGCGGGGTCGTTGGCCATGTTCAATCATCTGGGAGCTGAAAAGGAGCGAGTGAAAAAAAGAACTGATAACAAATGACATCGACGACCCCGCAGACACCGATCCACACGTTCACTAAATACCGTGTACTAAGTAGGCCTATCTTCGTGCTCTCAAATATGAAATCCCTTCATAGTTATTGATTTGTGATGTGGTGCACAGTGCATGTAGGCTGTTGTAGAAGGATTCTGAAGCGTGGCTGAAGGATAACGGGGGGCTGGATTTCGGTACGACTGCGTACACGAGAGGCGGGGGTCAACTGAAGGCCAAGTTCGTCATCTTCACCATGGCTCCCCGCTTTCTGGAGGACTGCAGCAGGGACGAGGAAACCGCCGTCGAACTCCTCGCCGTCGTCTACTCCACCTGTTTGCAGCAGGCTAAGGCTTTACGGGTCGCTTCCGTTGCTTTCGCGTGCATGGGCACAGGTAGGTACCGCATATGCCTATTCACGAGTTGCAGTAAAAGGAAGGTGGTCGCGAGCTGACCCCTCTTGTTAACCGTGATTTTCAGCGCAAAAATATTATCGTCGGCGGCTCGGTCGGCGTCGAGTAGGCAGCTGGGAAGAAAAAGAAAGCAAGCGGACAGTAAACGTCAACCGATCCGCCGGCGCCAATCAAAATTTGCGCTGAAAGTCACGGAGGGGTCAGTTCGCGACCCAGTACTTTCTTTTACTGCAACTTATGCGTACCTTTTAGGTACGTCACACTAATATCGTACCTACAGGTGTTACATACTGCGTACGTATGGCAGTTAATAGCGTCCCAGGCCAGTAGTGCAGTATGTAAACTAGTGCTAGGTACATGTAAGGCGAGTTTAGCCATCTGTCCTTGGATCGGCACCTGGTCGTGTTCCAAACGTCCACAGCTGTGACCGAGGGTAGCGGGTTAGCTTCCCCCTTTTCGGCACCCGGCTATCGCCATACTGACGCGGCACGTCACACAGGCATGTTGCACAACATGCTATGTACCTATATACGTTTGTATGATATGGTACATACAGTATGTCTGTCTGTCAGTAGTCGACAGCATACAGGATTTTCAGCTCACTCGCACCTAGCACGTACCGTACACGCACCTAGAATAGGCGACGGATTCCCCCATACTCTGCCCGTCACACGCGCTTCTGTGCCACCCGACGGACAAAATTATTCCCGCACCTTTCTCTTCCCTGCCCGTCACACGAAGACTTTTCCTAGCACCGCCTACATTTCCTCCTTCCTCACAGCTACACACGGCGAAATTTACACGTAACGTATAAAATTGGTTCTCTTCGGTTTTCCTCTTCGCTTGTGAACAAAACATGCGTTGTCGTCGGTGGCACACGGCGCTTTTGTCTTCTCTCCCCTCCCCGTCGCTCTTTCGCTCTTTCCCGCTGCTTGTGTACAAAGCATGCCAGTCGTCGGTCGCAGACGCACGCATGCTTGCGTTCTCTTCACTTCTTTCGCTCTCCTCCCTGCTTGCGTACAAAGCATGCGTACAAATTTGTTCGTCGCTTGCCCACACCGCGCACAGACCAAAAGAACTCGTCGCGTCACACAGGCAAATTTCCTTCACGTAGCGAGCACGGTGTGAGCAAGGTGCGAGGAAGTTGTGAGCTCGTCGCTGTCAGACGAGAAGATGGGGGTGCGGGAAAAAGTACTCCCGCGGTCAGACTGCTAATGAGGTGCGAGCTGAAGTCGGACCGTATACGTCGGCTCCTATGCTTCAACACGCAAGACCGACGAGCTCGGTCCGAGTAAATTGGCCTGTCTGCTGTCGACTATTCTGTGCGTGTGTTTGTCTGATTCCTCTCTGTCTCTGTGTTTCGTAGGCTGTAATGGGGTTCCTGCTGGTGCGTCGGCGAGCGCGGCGGTGTCTGCGCTGTCGGAGGTGTTGGGGTCGTCGGAGGAGGGTCTGGGATCCGAGCTGCGTCTCCTGCGCTTCCTGGACCCCGACCGCGCCACCGCCGCCGCCTTCTGCGCCCAGTTTCGCCGTCTCGCCGCCTCTCCCGTCTGTCCTCAGGCTGTCTGCCTTTATCCACCCGCCCATTTGGATCAACAGGCCTCCTCTTGCAACTCCAGTGATGGTGAGTATGATGCATACAGTACATATGTACTGGTCAAACGGCGACATCACACAGACAGACCAACTTGCTTGCACCAAAATTATATTATTGGGCTTAGGGGAAGAATGGAGCACACAGTGTAAACGAAGGAGGCAATTCTTGACTCATATTCGCCCCATTTAAGCCACTATAATGGGGCATCTATAGAACGCTATTCAAACAAAAACAATCTCGCAGCACGTAAACGGTCTTCTGTTGCTTGTCGGCGTGATTGTTTGTGTGTGTGGATGGCGTGCTTTAGATTCCCCATTGTAATGGGTTTTACGAAACCCATTGTAATGGGGCGAATATGAGCCAGGGATTGCCTCCTTCGTTTACACTGTGTGCTCCATTCTTCCCCTAAGCCCAGTTATATATTTTTGCTTGTACATTTGTCTTGGTTGTTGAACTTGAAGCTTGCATTGGTGTGCCAAAGAGGCTGGAGTGTGCGTGCGTGAGTGCGTGCGTGCGTGCGTGCGTATGAAGGCGAACGATTGATATGTAAGTATCTGTTGACTGATGTTGCAGCTGCGACGAATGGTGCAGTTGCAGGGGCTGGAGAAAGCTCAGATGCTGTGATCACGGTGGATGAAGGCGAGGAAGAGAACGACGAGGAAGAGGGGGAGGAGGAGGAGGAGAGGGGATGCGACTATTTCGACGGTATGCTCTCTGTGCGCTACTATTTATTTTTTTGCTAGGTACACTACGTTGTAGAGTGCTTCTTTGGAAATGTACCTTGGACACCTTTTTTATGGTCCAGCAGCCGTTTTCCAAACATATTGCGCCTTCCGCATTACGTTGCTGACCAGTTCAAAATTTAACCCCTCCTGTATGCTGAGATATGGCTGTTGGTAGGCCCAATTTGCCCCTCACGTGCCCGCCACTTTTTTCAAAAGTTCTTAATATCATTCTACTCCATTTTCTTCGCTGATTTCGGTTTGGGGCATGCCCCTTCGAAATTTTGATCAAGATGCCATGATATAGTCGAAAACGAGGTAATTTTGGCTAATTTGATCATTTTCGTCAATTTTTGTGGTGTATTTATCAAAATATCGAAGGGGCATGCCCCAAACCGAAATCAGCGAAAAAAATGGAGTAGAATGATGTTCAGAACTTTTGAAAAAAGTGGCTGGCACGTGAGGGGCAATTTGGGCCTACCAGCAGCCATATCTCAGCATGCAGGAGGGGTTAAATTTCAAACTGGTCAGCAACGTAATGCGGAAGTCTCAATATGTTTGGAAGACGGCTGCTGGACCATAAAAAAGGTGTCCAAGGTACATTTCCAAAGAAGCACTCTACAACGTAGTGTACCTAGCAAAAAAATGAATAGTAATAAATAACCACAGGAGAGGAGTGCACATGCAGCATTCTCTCTACCGTAATATGCAGTATGTACGTACAGAACCTACCTATTTTGTATTTTCGGCATTTTTGTAGACACTTTCTGCACATGTTTTATTTGTTTGTATAATCAGTAGTACTACTGTATCTGCGCTGTTATAGATGTGTACTGTGATGAGTTGGCGACGAAGCAGAACTTGAAGGAGCAGGAGAAGAAGGCGTGTGCAGCCAGTACGGGGACGGAGGACGGAGGAAGGGAGTTGGAGAGTCGCTGTTCCGTGTGCATGGAGGAGTTCGGTGACCTGGCGGACGAAGAGCGTCCGCTGCGCAAGCTGGAGAAGTGCGGACACTTATTCCACGCCCACTGCATTCAGGTGAGCTTATGCATAGGCTATGTACACATACGTATGCAGTCAGTCAGTCGGTCCGCTGAGAGAACGCGGAGATTTACTACAATTTCGGTTTAACCCTCTTCGTAATCCCAGGCGTCCGCCTGTCCGTAGCCTCCCGGCAAACCCCGTCCGTAGACGGGGTTTGTTTTTCCACCCCGTCTACGGACGGGGTTTGTTCCGTCTACGGACGGGGTTTGCCGGGAGGCTACGGACAGGCGGACCCCTGGGATTACGAAGAGGGTTAACACATAACGCACCAAGGCGTCATTGTTGTCAACAGTCGCCCTACTGTTGTTGTCAACGAACGGACAACAGTTGGCCCACTTGTTGACAACAATGGCGCCTTTGTGCGGTTTGTGTTAAGACCGCTTTTTTCGTGCCGCGACTTCAGAAATCTTCCGATTCTCTCAGTGGACTGGCTGCAGTATGTCTTCCTTCAATAGTGCGCTACGCAAGTGGACGAGTAAGCTCTCTACGTACGCGTTGAGGAACGATGGTGAATAGTAATGTTTCCCCTTGAGTTTCAGCTCACGACCGTCTGAACATATGAGGAGCAAGTGAGATTGCTCGAATCAAAACGCAATACAACACTCGAAGTTGAAACTTACCGTCCGGTCGCGGTGAGTACTCACTCACCACGTGTGTAGCGCTCTAGTGTAGTGCGTGTAAGCAGTACCTATTTTTGTAGGATACATACAGTACGTCGGTTCACCGTACGCAGCTGTGGGATAAAGTGTGTGTCCGTGATGTTTCAGATGTCCTTCAAGATGACGCAGCCCAAATGTCCGGTATGTGGGACGTGGTACGCTGCACCAGAAGGCAACCAGCCGCTGGGGGCAAAAATGACCGTGTCTACTGACTCCAGGCAAAGGGTACCCGGGCATGGGTCCGGCGTTATCACCATTATGTACAGCATACCCGGCGGCATTCAAGGGGTACGTAAACAACGGTGGACGTGCTTGTACGTACGCACACCGATGTATGTATGTATGTATGTAGTATGTAATGCACTTGTGCGTTTTCTCCCATACCAAACCTACTGTGCATAGGCCGTGCATGCGGCTATGCTATGTGCTTCAGCCTGAACACCCGCGACCGGGCGCAGGCTTCCATGGAACGAGTCGCGCCGCCTACCTGCCGGATAATGAGGACGGACGTCGCGTACTGGCGCTGCTCCGCTTGGCCTTCGACCGCCGCCTTATCTTCACCGTAGGCGACTCCCATACTACCGGCGCCACCAACGTCGTCGTATGGAACAATATTCATCACAAAACGTCGCTACACGGCGGCCCGCAATGGTACAGACAGACACATCACTATTCACTAATTATGTAGGCCTACCGTACTTGAGGAATTGATCCACGATACTACTAGTACGTCACCACGCTCGTTGGGGTGGCTGTGGATAATCTGGTGCTTGTTGTATGCTGTTGCGCATTGGTACCTACTACGTAACTACGGCATTCTGCTGCACCCTGTCTCTCACCGAGCAAAATTTGCATTGGATTGTAAAAATGTTTTTTGCAAAAATGCTCGGACA
This sequence comes from Epsilonema sp. ZAB3_2, assembly GCA_030247985.1. Taxonomy (NCBI): domain Eukaryota; kingdom Metazoa; phylum Nematoda; class Chromadorea; order Desmodorida; family Epsilonematidae; genus Epsilonema; species Epsilonema sp. ZAB3_2. The sequence goes on from JASAMW010003362.1 coordinate 13,550, forward strand.
TAGCTACAGCGTAGCTCGTTGAGAGAAAGACAGGGTGCCGTAGTACGCCGTACTATCGTGTAATGATGGCCCATTCACATCGAAGACATACGCTCGACCCACGCCTCGGCATATTGAAATACATGGACACAGTCGTGGATGCGCCGGGCGTACGTCGAGCGCGTATGCTTCCATTGTGAATGAGCCATAGATAAGGCGAATTGTGTACTGTAGCTACGGTTATCCGGATGAGACATATCTGTCGAGGGTGGAGGAGGAGCTGGCGGCTGCTGGCATCACCAGAGACATGCTCCCTTCACAATAGAAAGAGACACATGTGCACCCTTCCCTCTCCTTCCGGTCGTGATGGATAAACGGAGTATATATAACATTCCTCATTCATATGGAGGCTTCCCTTCCCAAGGATTACTAAATTTATTTTGTGCTCGCACCTTTCTTCGATCAATTCAATAGCCTATGCAATCTGTTGTTGGTCCATATTCATACTGACTCCGGTCTTGTGGTGCTGTTTTGCGTGTACATTCATGGTACTGTACTCTAGTGTGACCATTTCCTGGAGTCCCTATTCGAAGATAAATTACGTTGGCATATGTCCAGGTACACCCACCGTCAGTCGAGTTGATATGAAGGACAATTTGCAATATTGCTGGATATTACTGTGTTAGTATTTTGTTCTCTCGTTACTTGGACTAATAATTACTGATGACGATTGAAGACTGTTTCTTGTTGCTATGCTGTAGGCTACTGTCAGCTGCACTTTGTTGCACGACTACTCTCTGGAAAGATTGGTTCTGTGCTTCTTGTCTCCTCAATGTCCAGGGGTATGAATGCCTATTTTACGTACAAAACAAAGTAGCGGCGGTATATTTGCACTGAATTCTATGTCAATCAGTGAATGCTGAATGGTGGTCATGTAGGTATAGGCTACTAATCATATTACTCCTTGATTTTCCGCCCCCAAAAAATTTTGATCTGGGCATACCCCTGACTCTTTATTAACCCCCTTCGTAATCCCAGGCGTCCGCTTGTCCGCAGCCACCCGGCAAACCCCGTTCGTAGACGGGTAAACTTCGTCCGTAGACAGGGTGGAAAAACAAACCGCGTCTACGGACGGGGTTTGCCCCGTCCACGGACGGGGTTTGCCGGGTGGCTGCGGACAGGCGGACGCCTGGGATTACGAAGGGGGTTAAAGAAACTGATCCCGTCGTGATCCCATTGAGTACTATGTTGTTTTGTACATAGTACTGTGGCCACGATTAAACATCATAAAAATAATATTCGCTCAGACGACAGGTCTATCAAAGACCGTCAACAAATAAACGATAATACAAACAAACAGTATGCTCTGTATCTGTACATGAATCTCTAACAATAGATGACAATATGGTCGTGGTACACCATATATCAATCACTGCTGTGACTCTGCTGTGATTATCAGACAATCTCGCAGTATTAGAAGTCGGATCCTACTATCGTTGACAAGAAACAAAAAAGAGGAGCAGGAAAGGAAAGGATATGAGTTACCACCACATTGACAACTGATCACACACAAGTCCTACAGAACGTACAGTATGTATATTGTACAGTACCTACCTCGTAGTCTGAATAAACGTACAAGTACCAGATCAGACGGAATGCGGGACGAATCCATGTTCCTATGTACTATATAGCGAAATCCGTTGAAAACATGGCGCAACTGTAGGGGATTGGACTTCCATGAGATTAGTTGGTGACAGCGGACGGGGATGTGTGTTTGCTGGTGTTGTTACTGTTGGAACCGCTGGATGTGAGTGGAAGGGCGCTGGGGGATTCCGGCAGCTGCTGCTCGTACAGCACCAACGCCCGATGCAGAAACTCGTACTGCTCCGGCGTCTGTATCATGCCGCCCCTGCAAAAAATAAATAAGTAAAGAAAGTAAAGCATTCACAAGCATCCAATATGTGTACAGTTGGTATGTATGTACATACGGTACATGTTTCCAAGGCGTTGTTCGCACCACCGACGACTTCTGGACTTTTATTTTTACCTATCCAGCCGCATCTGGCAGACGATTCCGAGTATGTCCGCCATATTCTCTTCCTGTAGCTGCCGAATGCCAATACAGAGACCGATGAAACACCCGGTTCTACCAATGCCAGCACTGCAACAAACAAGCAAGCGTCACCCACGCAGCAAAGAACCGAAGACAGGCAGAGCGGCACTGTGCCACTCTAGTCGGCCATGGTTGATTGAGAGGTGCCAAATAGGCGCCCTCTCCTAGGAAAACCGGCTAGCTGTCATGATCAAAAGGGGAAATTGTGTGACTCAGGTCATCCGGGTGTGTAGTCAAATGGTTAAGGCGCTCGGCTGGAACTCGAGAGGTCCAGGGTTCGATTCCTGGTACATCTGGCAAATTTTCCTTCTCGACTGGAACTGACCTGCAATGTACCAGCACCGGTCCCTTGAGTCCGTGCGGTTTGCGCCTCTGCAGCTGCTGCTCCGCCGTCACCTCCTGACTTAACTCCAGCAGCTGACAGCACGTGGACGCCGGAGCCTTGTGATCTGGCCACCCTGTGAACCAGTAGTGCTTCAGCTGACGAACGTCGTTCCCCTTCTGCAGAATCATATCTCGCACGTAGTAGCCGTGCTTCCCCGTCGTCATGCGTACTGTCACGTGTACGCTGCCGTACCGACCCTCCCGCGTCGGTAAATAAGGCTCGCATTTCACCTGCCAACGTCAACGCAATATTATGGCATACAGTATACCATAACGTAATCACTCTAATTAGTACAATGTTGACGCTTACTCACCTTGTTTTTCTCCCGTAATTTGGTCATCATCACTATGCAGGGTGTCCGCTCCTCCCAGACCATCAGCCAGAAATCAGTGATGGTGTGATGCAGCGGTCCTTGAGTTGCAATAAAAGCCTTCTCCTCGCCATCGTACCCCTGAAAACAAGGCAACACTTACGTACAGCATACTGTACAGAATGAGTCACAGAAAGTGACATAGAGAAAAAGAGAGAGAGAGAGAGAGAGAGAGAGAGTTAGCTAGGGCTTACCCTGACGTAGTTGGCGTTGATGTAGCGGGCGGCTGAATCTGCATTGCTGCTGCTCGCTTCTCCAGTTGGAGATGGCGGAGGTGGCAGAATGACCCGTGTCGCCTGATTCGGCCATATACTCTTGTACCGATTCTTATTGCTGCACCCGGGCAAGTCCAGCTTGCTCGGATGATTCAAAGGGATATCCTGCAACAAAAAGACCGTGGTGAATGCATTGTCCTATCGGGCTTTAGGCTCTGAAAAAAATGAGACGTTCTATGGGGCTATGCCAAGGGCGTACAAGTGGTGAATATGCCATGCCCCCACATACAGAGCACATGCCAAATGGTGACACTGTGGTGATAGTAACTGCTCCAGTTTAGTTCTCTTTTGTTTTACTAAGAATTCCTGCTCCAAGAGCTTCGGATTGTTCAAGCAAGCTCTCAGCTGACGCCTCGTCATCCGATTTCCCATTGAAGTGAGGTACTCATCTGTCGAACTGTAAATATAGCACACATATAACATACGTAGCACACATGTACATTACACCGCCTTTGTTACAGTTGAAAGGCGTCAGCTTGGCTAGTATGAACAACATACACTTTACGTAGTATGTATGTATGTACGTACGTTTGTACAAGTACGTATATCTAGATGTACACAACAGTGCAGTACCATTCTCTTGGAGGCGATCCGATGCTGAAAGAATTCACTTCCGATTGATTGAGGTCGATTGTCAAGGATGCATTGGAACCCCGTCTAAAAGAGTTCTTCAGCCGTTGGATATTTTGGACACAGTTGTTATATCGAAGTTTCTCTCAAGTTGCGCTGTACCGTACACACATGTGTTGTATTGTACCTTTCCAAGAGGCCTCTAGCTTTGATTCGAATGGGCTTGGGTGAACCGTTTCTGCCGTACTGACTGGCCAAAGGTAGCTGCTGCTGAGTAGTTTGCAAAGTAATCTGCAATGTGACAATGGTGCGAGCCGACGATTAGGAGTGCCTCCTGCGCTCCCATGACCGTTACGTAAACTCAGGACATGAATAAGACTTCATCGATCACCACGCCTCTAGCGGTTTAAAAACGAAACACTTTTCTTATTTTCGCTGCGCAAATTTTCCCGTTTTTTTCGCACGCAACAAGAGTTATCAACACAGAATTTTGCAGAATAACTTCTACTTTCATGCCTCCTTCCACCAAGCCCAACATTAGTTACTCAGCTTATTTGTTCCATCGCAAACTCCCAATGTCGTTGCCGCACTTGTTGAAACAGCATTTTTCTTGAAAACCGGACCTGCCAGAATTTGAATTTCCTGTTTGTTCTTTTCCATGTATTCCTATACTCATCCAAGGCGTGCATGCTCTAGGCGTTCATGCAGCGTTTCTGTCGCTTCGTCGCATTTTTCGTCGCTTCGTCGCATTTTTTTTATGATCGATGAAGTCTTACTCCTCACGTCCGCTTTACGTAGGGGTGTACTGCATATGGTATGCATGCATGCATGATACAGTACAGTGCAGACCATTGAAAACTTACAGCAACTGGTGGACATTGCAGGGTCGCCTGCCTCGGCGGTTCAGGACTCAACGGAGAGTTCGCCTTTCTTCGTCGTTTTATTATAACATAAATCTAAAAAGAACAAATAATCGCCGAGTCATATGAGAATGTACATACCACATACAACTGTAGGTCACCGTCGTATTCACACAAGTTATGATCGTTCGAAAAAAGCTTCCCTCCTTCTTATCGTCTTGTCTTACAAAATAGTAGACGAATACTTTTTTGCGATAAATTGGTTATATTGTCGGCTATTCTAAGACTACAATATATTGTAGCCATAAAAACTTTGCGATACGCAAACAACCATAGCACCAGCCAAGCATACATACCGCTGCAGGATCACGATGGTTCAGGGTCATTATCTCGCTTTCTGTGCGCAGATGCCATAAAGGTACAGAACAGCAACAGCAAGCAGTCACTATCAACTTTGGTCTGTTCTAAGAGATGAAGCAGCATAAACTTGCCGGTTTGCTTCTTAGGCACAAAGAAGAGCACGGAATACAGTAATGGACCGCAAGTGGGTGGGTACCGAATCGAAGCTAAAATCCCCAGGGCGCTGGTGGAAAAGAATGGGACGGCTCAGTCCTCCTTTTCTTTGTAAAGCCTATTTACAGTCTCTCCACGCATATGTACATAACATACACATAGAAGAAGCTCACTGGAAGCCTATCGTCCTATCTAGTATCTGGTGCCGTTGAGCGTCTGCGGTAGTAATCGCTAGCTTCTCCCACGCGTACGCGTGCGCGCACGTCCGCTATGTCGACTCGTAAGGAAGAAAAAGTTTTTTTGACGGCGCGACGGGATGGGGAACTCCGCAGCAGCTGGATTACTACCGGGTGTTTCACGAAAGCTGTAACCTCTAAAATGCTTATAACTTCTGAACCAATGCTTAATTTTTACCAAATTTTTTTAAATAAAAACTTGAACACATACCTGACAGGCATACAAAATTTCATTAACGTACATGCACTATTAATGAGAAAACAAGCGACGCCTTTTCAGGTCCTATTTTTTCGATGTGCCCGCCATTGTTCTCCAGTACTTGTGCAGCCTTCTTCAAAACTCTGGATAAGACTCTTTTCAAGCACGTTCATAGGGATGGCGGCAATAGTCCCTTTATGTTTTGGCATTGCATGCTGCAGAAGTCCGAATGGATGCTTGAATGGAGCGATCAGCACATTTTCTTTCGTATGGGCTTCAAAAATTGAGCGCTTTTCACGCCACGGCCGATTTTGAAGCCCAATGTTTGAGGCTTCATAATTCCCTTCGTACTTAAGACCCACCAATGAAATTTGTCATGCTTGTCTGGTATGTGTTCAAGTTTTTATTTTAAAAAAATTGGTAAAAATTTAAGCATTGGTTCAGAAGTTATAAGCATTTTAGAGGTTACAGCTTTCGTGAAACACCCGGTATACTATACAGCATACTGCCGTGCAAGGCGCGTGGGCGATCACTTCAAAATTTCTTCCGAAAAGAACCATGGATAAGGACAGGACTGAGGACAATAAGCCATGCTAGCGTCAGGACGACAAGAAATCAAATTTTGATAAATATAAATAAATAAGAAGGAAAGTACGTAGGATCTCTATGCATCGCTATGTTACTTGGTTGACTATCATCGCGTAGGACGCGGTAATGACCTAATGAAGCAAGAAACAGCCAAGCTAGATTACATACAGTACGTAGCAATCAAAAGTTAGCGCCACCTCACCACCTTTAGAAAAAAATGATTGACGCTACCTTGAGGCTATTAGTTACCTATTTTTGTTGTACCTTTTCCATTTCTCTTGCTGTTGTTTCAGCCTGCGCACTTGGCTCGACCTAGGTTAAGCTGTATGGGCTATCGCTTTTAACCCTCTTCGAAATCCCAGGCGTCCGCTTGTCCGTGGACACCCGGCGGACGGGGTTTGTTTTTCAAGGGAAAACAACGAAAAGTCGGCTTCCGTGGTAGTCTAGCAGTGTGAAGCTGGATGGAGCGGAGACTTACTTGCTTGAAGGACGCTTTTGATTTTCACACCTTGTGCTGTACAGGGTGTTCATTATTTCGACTCGAAACGCGAATAGCTTATAGCTTTTGACGATGCGAGAATTTTAAAAAGTCATGTAAGGCAAAGTTGCTTAGTTTTTGAAGACGAACAAAACTGGATCAGGAAAATTTTAATTTAACCCCTACCGTGTATTTGAAAGTCGTACATGGCCAACACTTATTATGGTAGGGGTTAAATTAAAATTTTCTTGATTCACTTTTATTCGTCTTCAAAAACTAAGCAACTTTGCCATACATGACTTTTTAAAATTCTCGCATCGTCAAAAGCTATAAGCTATTCGCGTTTCGAGTCGAAATAATGAACACCCTGTACAGTACAAGGTGTGAAAATCAAAAGCTTCCTTCAAGTAAGTAAGTCTCCGCTCCATCCAGCTTCAAACACTGCTAGACTACCACGGAAGCCGACTTTTCGTTGTTTTCCCTTGAAAAACAAACCCCGTCCACGGACGGGGCAAACCCCGTCCGCCGGGTGTCCACGGACAAGCGGACGCCTGGGATTTCGAAGAGGGTTAAGTTGGTTCGGTACCGTACTGTACTTATAGGTATGCGATGCGTATGTATGTACTACTATGTAGTACTGACACTGAATTGTATAGGATGTTCATGATGACGTGCTTGATGATTTTTAGAAACGGGAAAATGTACGCTTCACCGAAATATGCGTACGCACGTACGTAGCGCATGCACGTACAACGGTTCCAAGGCATTGACAGTGTTTGGGGGAATTGTAGTAATTGTACGCCACCCACCCACTCGCTGACTTTGCGCAATAGTGTCCTGTCCTCCTCAGTATTCCAAACACGAGCATCGGCAACTGAACAGTTGAATGGCACAAATCATATCCCTGATGATTGGTTGTCTGCTACTGCTTCATTCATTCCCCCTCCCCCCCCCCCAATATTCTGCCATTGACGAAAGCATTTTTTATGCGATCTTTTGTGTGTGCAGTGCAGTGCATATCCAGCACGTGCTTCTTATAACAAGCATACCGGTACGTAAAATTTCCTGGGCATGGTAGAAGAGGAGTATTTTATTTACAGTCGGAGGAAGGAATTTTTTTCGCGTGGGAGTTTTTGGTCGCAGTGTTCAGTTCAATGGACGCAATCTGCTATTCATTCACGAGACGGAGGTACATATACAAATACAGAGGAACAAGGCTTGGCTGTAGGCACGTTAGCTTGACACGTGGTGGTGATTGCTTTTGCCATTTTGTCGTACGGATCGAAATGAAATACGGTACCACACCACGATGTATCAAACCACACGACACACGACGAAACGTTGGGTACTTCACGTATCCAAGCTGCTTACCGAGATCGCGATGAATGCAACAAATGCAGTGGCTGTCCCAAACAGGGCGTATGGCCAATGAGTTCTAAAGCTGAACATGTCATCTTCTGTGGACGACTGTGCACTGTTGATAGCTGCACGCTAAAAAAAGACGGTGTTCAACAGGAATCATATTTATGTATGTGTGTATGTTTTGGTCTCACTCATGGAAAATGGTGTTCGCTATTTATAGGACTTTTGGTGTGATCGCGAGCTGACCCCTCTGTTTTACAGTGCCTTTTGTGATAGGTAGGGCGCGGATGCTGGCTGGCTCGATTCGATCAAAAACGCTTTGAAAAACGCTGAAGAACAGACGGACCGACCATCAGCTCGCGACGACTTCAGTTCTTAGCGCATGTAGCGAATGGGTCTGTGCTGTGTAGTGTACATACCTTAGTGTGCATGGGGCTGCCGAGTGCAGCGGCTCGTCGCTCCCTGCTCCAAGAATTCAACCAATTACTTCCTTCATCTCCCTCTTGCAGCAGTTTCATATTATTTCTTGCGTCTGCGTCAAATCAGCTTCAAAAACTTTCTCTGCGGTGCGAAGTTCAAGGTGAACCAGCTCGTTGACCTTCGCTCTGCATCGCTCATAGGTCAGAGTCAATTAGCCGTTACAATAGTGGCAGTGGTCCTTCAACACGAACTGGTGTTACGTGCTAATGAAAGCCGTGCACAACTCGTTTTCCACCTTGTTTTACCGACCTGCCAGCTGCTTTCTGAACAGGCGATTGCACAGGATACACGGCTGAAATACATTTGAATCGGAATGTTCATATCATTTGATACAGTAGACTAGACAGAGGGAATGCGAAAGCTGCTATTATAGCTAACTATTGTATTCAGCTAACACAGCGGTTGTTCGCCGCCCTGCCAAGCACTTTAGTAGAGAAAAATGAAATTACTACTGGGTGGCTTTTTCAGCGCCTGAAATCAATACTACACAATTTATAGGTGCACTCGATGCAGAAAACGACTGAAATTTTTCTGCACGTCACATGGAATAATTGACGACGGCGGCGGCGTACAGTACAGTACAGTACAGATGCTGGTGGTGGCGCCCATTCTTCGTGACGTTGGCTTATGCGACTGTGCACATACACGTGCACATTTATTCTGGCGCGTGGCATAGTAGACATTCGGAGCAGCTGCTTCATTGCGAAGATAGCTTCTAAAGCATAGCAGGGAGCCCCTAATATTCTATGCTCCTAGTCCTAGCTATGTAGATAGTCCGTACTCAGAACTTGAACCATCCGGCATGAAAACGCAGTCCATAAATGATCTTGGCTGGATATACGTATGCAGCAAAAGTACCACTGTGTGTAAATGGATGAGCGAGCTTCAACGAAAAGGACAGACGACAACGACGACGAGCAGTAAGCGGGAAAACTAACGTGAAATCTGAACGCGGGAGTTAATCAATATCTCGGAGCGAGCCTCCCTGCTGCTGGAAATCTCGTGCGAGCCATGAATGAACGGAAAGCTTCGTTCGTGAATGCAATAGAATTTCATTCAGAAAACCAATCGAAAAGCGAACAAACCCCAGCTTTAGAGCTTCTTTTTCCTATTGACATCCACTGCAGCGAATAATTGAAAAGATGAGAATACGGTACAAGCACGGGGCAATAAAAATCGAACCTTAAAAACGTCAAAGAATTATCATTAATTCATGCGGAAGCGGAATACTGTACCCGGAATTTGCTTCTGCAATAAATATGGAGTGACGTATATGAGTTCAGCTTACTATTTATTTTTTTGCTAGGTACACTACGTATTATCGTGCTTCTTTGGAAATACACTGTTTTTGTAGGAACATTTTTCACGGTCCGGGGGTATTTCTCCGTACTATGTTTCTCCGTACATGTTGAAGCTGCCGCGTCACTTTCCAGGCCGCCGTTCCATTGAGAATCTCCTGGAAAAAGAGATATTTCGGTTGGTAGGCCAATTTTGCCCCTCACGTGCCAGCAGCTTTTCCCGCACAATCTTACCTTCGTTCGACGCCTCTTGATTCAAGGAATTCCGTTCTGGCCATGCCCCTTCGATATTTCGAAATAAATATATTGAATTCGTCGATGAGAAAATTGCGAGTTCCTTTTCTTTTTCGTTTCTTTTTTCGCGGGTCGCGCGCGCGACGGAGCACGTACTTCTAGAGTGCAGCGAAGCGGAGCGCGCGCTCTAGGAGTACGTGCTTCATCGTGCGCGCGGCCCGCAAAAAAAGAGAGGAAAAAGAAAAGGAACTCGCAATTTTCTCATCGACGAATTCAATATACAGGGTGTTTCATAATATACTCGCCGGATGTTTGTGTCTACATCTCCCCACCGGAGTGTCATATTCGAATGCGGTTTTTTGCGTTGAATAGCCAAGGTTTCAACGTTGATGCAACCAAAATTTTAGCTTCCTAGGCCAACAGGAAGCGGCTCAAACAGCTCGATTTGCAAAGCGTCAATTTTCACACATTTTTGCAGGCGGCCAGGTACAGATCGGCTCCGGTTTTTCTCTCCCCAGTTTACCTAACCCAGTTCTCTCCTTAGTTTTCCTTTCGCAGTATTCCCGTTCCCAGTTTTTATCTGGAGCACAAGTTTCGGTAGAGTTTTTCCACCTCCATGCCACTTCTCTTGCAGATTCGAACTTAGCAAACAGTGTTACAGCCAAAATTCGGTCATCCAAGCTTTTCCTTGGGACGCTGATGCTATGATGATCAAACTGAAGTCTATCTTCGACAAGACTGCTCAAAAATGCATAAAAGTTAGCGTGGAATGGTGAACAGACTTGAAAGAGCGAGAAAAAAGCGAAAATGCAAATCCGTTGCCCCGCCTCAGTGCCCTGCCGCCGTTTTGCGCCAAAAAAGGCGCCGCAACTTTGACCGCTTACAGCGCCATGACAATGCAACCTAGGAAGCTAAAATTTTGGCTGCATCAACGTTGAAGCCTTGGCTATTCAACGCAAAAGACCGCGTTTAAAAACGACTCACCGTTGTGGAGATATAGACACAAACATCCGGCGAGTATATTATGAAACACCCTGTATTTATGTCGAAATATCGAAGGGGCATGGCCAGAACGGAATTCTACGAAATAAGAGGCGTCGATCGCTGGTAAGATTGTGCAGGAAAAGCGGCTGGCACGTGAGGGGCAAAATTGGCCTACCAACCGAAATATCTCTTTTTCCAGGAGATTCTCAATGGAGCGGCGGCCTGGAAAGTGACGCGGAAGCTTCAACATGTACGGAGAAATACCCCCGGACCGTGAAAAATGTTCCTACAGTGTATTTCCAAAGAAGCACGATAATACGTAGTGTACCTAGCAAAAAAATAAATAGTACAACCAACATCATACACACATAAGTACATATGGACAGGCCTTCCATCTCACTTAAAATAATATAGAATAAATTCGTGTAGCCTCTAGTACATACCTACGACAGTTCAAGTGTCGTATGCGGTATGGTTGGCTGAAAATGTACGTAAGTGCAGCCTGTAACAGTACATAGTAAGTATATAAAGTGAGGTGAGCAACCAGCAAAAAAACCACATGAATGCACGTATCTGTAGCAACGATAGAAAGTGCATGCATAAGCGGCACACATTTCAAAAAGGCAGGACATGGCAACGATAGAACGGTAGCTTGTTTGCATGGTACGGTACAATACGCTAAGACCTGAAAAATTGTGGGAGGGGGCAACGGAAATTGTCTATTCATGGACAATTGCCGCACCCATCATTCACTTAGAGCTAAAGCATACGGAGACGTGCGCAGAAAACTAGAACAACTTCGGTGACAAACGCCCACCATGAAAACCGAGTAAATGAAAATGGACGGACACGCTTGAGTACGTTTGTGTACATACATACCCTACACATGTACACATGTACACATGTACATGTACACATAGTAGGTACATTTACAGACATCGTCTGCCTGCGAAAGAGAAAATACATAGCAGTACGCACCTGCGAAGCAAAGTAAAATAGGTATGTAAATAGCGTACACAGCAGCGCTAACGAACCGACGCTGAAAAAGCATATTTACTTTTTAGCGGATGCGGCAAGCATAAATTATCGCGCCGACGTGAGCAGAGTATGCATGTGTGCTTTCTGGCGGATAAAGCATGCGCGCTGTCGCAGCTCGTACACGGTTACGGTAAGTCAAAACTGCTGGCGCGGCATAGCTGTTGCCTGTTACACTGAGTTACCTTGCACGGCATCCTTTCCTTGCTGGAAGTGGGCGCGTGTTTCTTATACGCATGCTGTGCAGTTTTCTGGCACTGTTGACACTGTACGTACTGCGCAAGCTAAGCTGTAAAGGTCAAAGGAAGAAAAAATGACACATTATTAACAATTAATTTAATTCTTCAAGCACAAGAACTTTCGTTCACCTGTCTTGCACATCACGTCGCCTCTTCTCATGTATCCAATCAGACCATAAAATGAAAATAAAATTAAAATATGAGGCTGAGATTTTTTGTTATCGATATCGCTCAGCACGCGATCTACTAACAAATAGGGCTGATGTGTGTCTGTCTGTCTGTCTGTCTGTGTGTGATGCAATAAACTCGCTCAGTTTTGCAGCTACAGCATTCATCTGTACCTCATTCGAAAGCTTATGACCCCGAGGGCGCCAGGAAGGCCTTCGATTTTTGATCCGATCAGTCGATCACCAATAATCGATCGATAATCGATATTTTAGTACTAAAAGCGCGCAGATTCGCTCACACTCACTCAATTTTGCAGCTACAGCGTCCATCTAGGGCTTTTCAAAGAGCTTATGCCCTCGAGGGCGCCAGGAAGGCCTTCGATTTGTGATATGATCAACCGATCACCAATAATCGATCGATAATCGATATTTTAGTACTAAATGCCGCAAAAACCAAACAACGCAGGTTTTCAAACAGCGTTAGCAAATGGTCACGCCCGAAAATGCACACGGGAATAAAACGCGAGATGCGCTAAACGGTTGCCAGATCTGCAAAGGGTTGCCAGATTGCTAAATGCGCAAAAGGGCTGCCAGACCTGCAAAAGGGTTGCTACATGCTCCATTTTCGACTGATACTGTGCAAGATTGTCAGATCTATGCGGAAAAGAGGTTGCCAGATCTGCCATCATAGGGTTGCCAACTCTGCGATAGGGTTGCCAGATATGCAACTTTTAGCCAACTACCCAAAATGGTTGCCAGATCCATAATAAGTTGACAGATCATGATCTACAACAGGGTTGCCAGATCTGCAAAAGGGTTGCAAGATTTGCAAACGGGTTCCCAGATGCATAGAGATTGTCCCCTTTACTGCTGCGAAGCTGCAAAGGGCCACTGGTGCTCTCAAATGAATGAATAAATTTATCTGAATAATTGAACCTATGCCCATTGCTAAGCCAAAGCCTATGTCCATTACTAAGCCTAAGCCTAAGCCTATGTGTATTGCGAATTTCCCATTGCTAAAGCCTGTCCATTGGGGGATAAACTTGGGTTATGTTAGGCTAAAAAGTTGTGTTATGGTTGCAATAGACAAAAGATATAGCACGTCCAAAATATGTAGGCCTTGGGTTCATTATGCATAAATAAAAACTAATTATTATTAATGCTAAATTTACAATTACCGTATTTACCGGTGCATAGCCCCATGGGGGTATGCAAAAATTGAGAGGTCCCATATGGGGGTATGCATAGGGGGGAGGGGGTTGGGTTATGCATTGGGCATTTTTTATGTTTTTGAGAGGTGCGCAGAGGCATATTTTTTAGGTCAAAAGCACGTGTTTTAGGGCATAATTAAGGTCAAAAC
>JASAMW010003363.1:0-17397 GCA_030247985.1 Epsilonema sp. ZAB3_2
ATTATAGAGATTTTTTGCGGTACTGAAGAAATTTCTTAGGTGTGACCCTTCTGTGACTTGCTGGTTGAGAAAATTTAAAAAATCCCTGTGCAGGGCATGTATTCGCGCCGTGGTATTCAAAATGCAAATTTGCAACAGGTGCAAAATATCCAGCAAACTTCGATATTACTACAGTGTATAAAGTGTTCTATTCGGGAAGAAAGTTTTATCAGAAGATGGCGGCGGCTGGATAAGCCTTCTGTAGGTTTGATGACTTCAAAGCCTGAAAACTCAACGCCGAATTCATCTTCCTCTTCATTTTCCCAGTCATGGTGCAAACAACGAGGATGTCATTTATGAGTTCCAGTATGCTTCTACTCATCGGACTGGTATGTACATGCAATGCACTGGTTGTCGGTAGGAAAAGAAGAACAATCCACAGCTCGGCAAAATTCGAAAATGTTACCATCAGCAATGGTAGAATCAAATCTAACTCCGTGCACCCGACGAACGATCATTTCCGGACTCCGGGTACTCCTTAAGCGCAAGCATCGGCTGGCCAGGTTGTTCGCAATGGTCGTGAGTCCATGCGCCGAAACCCAAAAAGACGATGCACGAAATAAAGACGCCATGCAGTTGGTGATATTCCACGGCTAATGCGGGACAGGGATCCAGGTTTAAGGGCGGCTGAAACTCAAGAAATGCCATCATTCAACAAGGTTCGCAAACCATACTCTGCTATACATGTATGCAGGTGCTTCGCATTCGCTATACCAGGGTTCGGACTGGTCCTCCAGCCCCTCCAATAGAAGTCCTTTATTTACATGTCGGTCCTTCAAAAATTTTTTTAAGAGTGAAGTTATAGGGCACCGCCGAACCTTCTTCTTCCTGTCCGAACCCTGCTATACGTATGTATGTACTGTACGTACGTACAGTATGTGCTGTGCACGTATACGTACGTATGTATGTACTGTAAAGGTGCGCCGGTCGTCCCAAAGGGCTCTTCGTTTGAACATTCCCGTTGTGGAAGATCCATACAATATCCCCGATGCCTTGCAGAAAACGCAGCGGGGGAAGTCCGTGAACCAGGGAGATCCGCATTCCCCGTTCCCTGTTTTGATCTTCCCCGTGTTGATGGGGAGACCTTCCCCGTTTTGATGAAAGTAAACTTTTGTGGTTTTGCCAACATATCCCATCCGAGATACTGTCGCACATATCCGAGCTACTGACGCACTAACGTAAACTTTCTGGTGATTTTGACAGCAGTAATAGAGGGTTAGGCCTAAAAGAACTCCAAAAAAGTGACCGCAAAAAATCTCTATAATTGGAATTGGGACTACATTCCTCTCGAATAGTGAAAAATACAGCAAAAATTTTCCCGCCTTTTTTATTTTTCAAGATAATGAGAGCAATACCATGAAAATTTTCTGGTAAGTAACCTATCATATGTAGAATTTGATGTAGATTTCAAAAATAAAATCGAGTTCCAAAAAAACTCACCCTTACTCAAAATTCTCAAAAATATACTATTTTTGCACAATTATATGCTAGGGGTTAAATTTTTTGGAGAAAATGGGCTAAGTTTGGTCAAACGAAATTTGCATTAGCCATAGTCAGTCAGTTAAAGATGACTGAGATTGGACGCACTATTGCGTCTAGCCGGAGTAGAATTCCGGAAGTAGAAGTGCATTTTCTCCATAGCATGACGTAAAGGAAAAAATCAACTTCTCCAAAAAAATTCCTTTAGTAGAAGTGAAAATTTTTTGGTCAAAAAGTTCCGGAATAGGATTTGCGCAAACCCACTCCTTTAGTTACTCCTTAGCAACCACTTTGTATAGTTGTTATGGACGCGCTGTGGAGCTTACTCCATAACAATTCCTTTGCCTATTACTGTACCTAGGGTTCATATGGCTGGTTTAGTGAAAATCTGTTGTCTGGAGTTGTAGCTCAGTGGTAGATTTCCAGGCTATCAATCTTATGACCGGTTTTCGATTCTCTGGCAAGTCATGTTTTTTATTTATTATTTTTATTTAAGTGTATTTGATATTATTTACCTATTTTTTAATTCTTATTTATTAATTTTTATGAATACTTTTTATTATTTACAATTATTAGATTAAATTTTATCAATATTATATATTTTAAATTTCTTTATGGCGGGTGCACAAGTGTTGAACTTAGCATCTTGGTGGACAGTGAGCAAATTATGGACTTTGTTTCATATCCCACATTTACCTCCGGACATCTTATCATTACTGCAAAATCCTCAATAGAACATGTTCTTTGACAAAATTAGCCAATCCAGACTCAACTCCATAACCTAACCATCTGCTGTGGACTTAACTTCATTGTCGGCATCTATCTTCTGGACTTCTTATCATTACTTCAATCCTCTCAAAGGATACATTTTCCGTTGATTGCTCCTTTACCAACTGGTGCTTTGAGAAAATATTCCTTAAAAAAATTTTGATAAGGAATCGCATTCCATAAGCAATATTTCAGTTCTAAAGAAAAATCCATGTTCGTTCTTGGTAAACGATCTCCAAATCCATAACTCATCACAAAGTGGAACTCCGTCCAGAACGAAAAATTTTACAACTTTTGCAAAGGAGTATACAACGGAACTTTGTCCAAAATCAATTTTCCATGTTAAGGAATAGAATTTGACCAAAACACTGATTTTTCCTTTACTTTCCCATACAAAACTGGTGCAAAGGAATAGGATTTGCGCAACCTACTTCAACGAAACCCGATTAAAGCTATATGATCAGCACAAAAAATCCCATAGTGGCAAATTTTTTTCCTTAGCAAAAGTTCCGGAAAAATGTTACTTCTCTTCAAAAACTCCATATATAGAAGTGACAAAATTTTGTCACTTCTATATATGGAGTAAAAGTTCCGGAGTTTTACTCCGTGCGACACTATTGTTGTTATAGGGGTACAACAGGTATGTATGTACTAACTTAGGCTTCGCACTGCGTACGAAAAGTGCACATGTACGAACAATGTAATGCTTACCGGACATTGTTATTGGCTAATTCAGTATGCATTGCGCGCACAACTTTTGCTAATTTCTTTTGCGCAATGCCCCTAGCTAATCCTAGCATGAAATTGCTTTTAAAAATTGAGTTTGAGGTTCATCTTGGAATAAAGACAGGGCATTAGCTACTAGAATGCATAGTAGAAACCGTGCTTCTGCTTACAAGCGAAGAAGCTAAAGAAAAGGCTATTTTGTGCCTGGCGTTGGCGATAACTTGAGATATGTACAGTATTGATGTATGTAATGTACATACCTACTTTAGTACACTTTACAGTGTAGGCCTACGCCTTATTGTGCGTCATCTTTGTGCTAATTCATTTCAAGCCTATGCACTATGGACTAAAATGTTCTCTGTCCCGCTAGATGCATATTTTTTTTGGTCGTGTGGCATAATAAAATATTCTGCACAGCAGGTCAAGTGTTAATTAAAAAATATATCTTCTGTTTAATGAAGGTAGTGAGGCAGGGATCGACTTATTGTACTTTTTAGGCACCGGTTCTTCCTTATGTGATTATTCTTATTTGTTCTTGCTTATGTCTATCGATAGAGCCTAATCAGCTAATATAATCGGATGGGTATAATCGGCTACTGTTTGATAGCAGATTATTGGCTGTTTGATGCTAAATTTATTGGTGAAGCGTGAAACCATTTTCTAGCGAAGAAGCGTTATACATACGTACTATGTACATGCATACGTATATCTGTTGCTTGAGCACAACAAAACAAACCTCACATTGAGACTACCACTACATAGAGTAGCAAACTCAGAAAAATATCCTACTGAACCTTTATTTTTGAAAAACCATTCTGAATATCTTTTCCGGCTATCAATGACAGGGCTTAGAACCAACATAACCACGATAACTAATGGGCATGCGTGATTTCCGGCGGTAAGTCCATGGTTGAAAGCAATCTTGAACTGTAGCAGGAAACGAATTTTATACGAAAATAAATAGGAAGCTTAACGCAGACATCTATCACTCGGTAAGCTGTACAAAAAACTCGTTATCATTACCCTAGTATACCGTACAACCATTTCATCAATATTGTATTCGGTAATATTCACGCCAGTGTCTTTTTTTGTGCATCCAAAATCATGCACTTTTTCTATTAGTCTAAGCCTGCCAAGCGAACGACGCGTATAATCAATCAATCGAGCTTTCGATATTTTGTTTGTCGGTCTTAATCGAGCATTAAGGCAAGGTTTCTGAGTCGTGTGAGAGTCTGACTATAGAAGGCCGGACACCCTCAATATTTCACATTTCCTGTTCGGTTCATGAATAAGTACTACAACACATGGGGAATCGAATGCAAAAAACCGCATCTCAAAATTCGCCCTCGTTGAGGAGTTATAGATGCGCAAAACCTCCTGACCCATTTTAAGGCGAAAATTACATAAAATGCATTCTTTTTAGGTTCCAGTGGACGCAGCCGGCTGAAATTTTGTACACACATACCCACTACGGGACCCTACCTGCAGGGAAATTTTTAGCCTTCTAGCCCTCTTCACACTGGAGTTATGGCGTTTTACAGTCAATTTCCATGCAAACTGGGGCTAGAATTTTTTTGGTTATATGCCTATAGCTCATCAGATACAGTACCGGCCGCTCTGAAAATTTTTATCCCTTTAGGTAACCCATTATAGTTTACGAAAATACAAAAAGAAAAAATTCGGTAGTGGTCCGAGAACGAGAACGGTCCTCATGAATAGTGAAAAAGTCAGGAAAAATTTTCCCGCCTTTTTCTATTATTCAAGATAAATGAGCAATACCACTGGAATTTCTTCCTAAAAAGTAACCTATCTTATGTAGAATTTGATGTAGATTTCAAAAATAAAATTAGTTTTCCAAAAATATTTAACCCCTAGCATATAATTTTGCAAAAGTATTATATTTTTGAGATATTTTTGAGAATTTTGGGTAAGGGTTAAATTTTTTTGGAAAACTAATTTTATTTTTGAAATCTACATCAAATTCTACATAAGATAGGTTACTTTTTAGGAAGAAATTCCAGTGGTATTGCTCATTTATCTTGAATAATAGAAAAAGGCGGGAAAATTTTTCCTGACTTTTTCACTATTCATGAGGACCGTTCTCATTCTCGGACCACTACCGAATTTTTTCTTTTTGTATTTTCGTAAACTATAATGGGTTACCTAAAGGGATAAAAATTTTCAGAGCGGCCGGTACTGTATCTGATGAGCTATAGGCATATAACCAAAAAAATTCTAGCCCCAGTTTGTATGGAAATTGACTGTAAAACGCCATAACTCCAGTGTGAAGAGGGCTAGAAGGCTAAAAATTTCCCTGCAGGTAGGGTCCCGTAGTGGGTATGTGTGTACAAAATTTCAGCCGGCTGCGTCCACTGGAACCTAAAAAGAATGCATTTTATGTAATTTTCGCCTTAAAATGGGTCAGGAGGGTTTGCGCATCTATAACTCCTCAACGAGGGCGAATTTTGAGATGCGGTTTTTTGCATTCGATTCCCCATGTGTTGTAGTACTTATTTATGAACCGAATAGGAAATGGGAAATTTTGAGGGTGTCCGTGAACAATGCACACGCCAGGAAAACCTTACCTTAATTGAAGAAGCTCTTCCACTTTTTATTTATCTAGGGTGCTGTCATATGTGCACGGTGTGACAGCTAGCCACGCCAAACAAGGAGCCAAGCAATTTCAGATCAGTCATCATGCCTGGCTCCATGGAGCAGGGAGGTGCTTTTGCCGCTACAGATGAAGCAGCACCATGTGATGAAGAGAAGAGCGACGTCTTCGATTGTCTTCTTACGCCGAGAAGAAGGTTCGCTAGCAGCCATCTACAAACGCCTCGAGTTCCTTCCGCCTACGCCGAACATCAGCATTATAATCACAACCACCGCTCCTTCCACCCACCTTATCAACTTCCGGTTTCTGTAGGACGGTATCATCCAAAAACTAGTACAAAGGACACCCGCCTGATCTTTTTTGAAAACACTGGAATGACGGCGTGCGGCTTGGAGCAGACGAAAACGCAGTTCAGCTGTCAAGATTGCAATTACGACACCGCCGGTGAGACTACACGAAGAGGCATGAGCAATGGACGAATGCGAAGGGTTGCCAGACGCGAGAGCGACGATCCCTACGATGATGAAGCGACGGCGCCAAGAGGTAGCTATTACCACCCCTCAGTGCCGTGCGGATCCCCTCAGCTCTCGCTTTTTCTGCAGAGAATCGCCAAGGAAGACCTGTTTCGAAACGGCATCAACCCGGTACTGAGCTTTTTGCGCTGGATCGGACTCTTTCCGATTCGACGCGACTCCTCCTGGCGGACGGCTGACGAATCTTCGGATGGGAGAAGGAAACGGTCTTGGCATCGCAAGGGAGTCACCAGTCTAATCGCCCTCTACTCTCTCACGATTCTCCTCATCAACGTAGCGCTTTTCGGCTTCAACGTCTTCATTCTGCGGGCCATGATTCAGTATTACGGGACCATTCTACACGTGGAGGCCATGAATACTATTCTGACTGGCCTCAAGCCCCTCCAGGGTACGCTGAACACGCTGGTGTTCCTGCTGGGAGCGCGCAGACATCGGCATTTGCTGTCGGCCTTGCAGAGTGCAAGTCGCTGCTTCAGCGAAAGCTGGTGCTTCACGCCAGGGTGGAGAGCCCTTCGGGCGCGCTTTTTCCTTCTCACCGCTCTGGTGAGTTTGCTCCCTGTAAGCGCCAGACTGCTGCAGTACATACTGCTGCAGAGCAAACCGGGTGAGTCCTGGCTCGCAGATATGTCCATTCCGTTGGTGGGATTGATGGGACTGAGTCAGTGCGTGCCCCTGTTCTATTTCCAACTTCTGAACAATCTCCTGCGATTTTGGTTTCGCCGTCTGCACAAAGCGTTAAAGGAAGATGTCAACCTGAAAAGGCACGAAATCTCCTTCTACTATAGCAGATACTTGCAGCTGACGAAGACCTGTCGACTACTCGGCGACTTTCTCAATCCCTTCATTTTCGTTTCGCTCGCCGTGTCAGTGGTGGTTTTGTGTCTCACCATTTACTTCGCCATCAATGCGAAAGTGGCGCTGGATGTACCGGCTAATGCTTCCATAACTCAGCAAGTCATCGTGTACTTCCTGCCGTTTTGGGCCGGAATGCAGATCCTAACCGCAACCATCTACATTCTCTTCATTTGTCTCACCGGGATGAAAACAAATGAAGAGGTTCGACTTGTAGGCCTACATACAGTGTACATACGTAAGCACATTAGTCATTTATGCGCGAGTAAACACTATAAAACTGTACATTTATGTATGCATGCGCAGGTGTGGCGGATACTGTAAAGTAAAGCTTCGTGTATAACCCCTTCGAATATAACCCCTGACGCGCAAATATACAGGGTGGTCCATTTCTCATGGATGATTTTGATTGCCAATTTCAACAGGTTATCCTGCACCAATTTCGCTCAAATTTTGCCCATATATTCTCGAGCGTTTACCATTTACTTGGTAAAAATTTCGAGTTAAAACCCTGCGCTGGTAGTGAGAAACACAGCAGAGAAGATGATATCACAATTTTTCAACATTTTCATCATAATTTTCCACTACTGCTAAATCTGCCATCAAAATTTCGGAAAACATGACAAATGGCAATACTGGTGCGTTTTTTCAAATGGTAAGCGGCTTTTTAGACCCTTTCCGTCCTTGCACCCCCAGAAAGAATGTCACAGGAGCCATCAATCTGGTGATTGTGGCTCATCAGCTGATGATGCAGCACTGATGAGGAACAGCAATGTTGAGAAATGAGACAATCTCCAAGTAAATGCCACCACCCTATCAATGTTTTTTTGGCTGTTTTGGGCTTAGGTTTCATCTTGCTGAAACTATTTTGCTCTTAGGAAAGAGCCGTTGGGCTCCAAGAAACTGCTTCCTATCATTTGGCAGCAGTAAGTGCAGTGAAAAAGCTCGAAATTGCAATTTTGAAAGGAAGGGGCTAATTCTCACTACCAGTGCAGGGTTTTAACTTGAAATTTTTACCAAGTAAATGGTAAACGCTCGGGAATATGTGGGCAAAATTTGAGCGAAATCGGTGCAGGGTAACCTATTGAAATTGGCAATCAAAATCATCCATGAGAAAAGGACCACCCTGTAGCAAAATAAGCATGTTGGTGATGATTTGGCACATTTTGGTTGATCTTGTGTTATAAACCCCCTCGTGTATATGTAGCCCCTCGAATCGGCGACTAACATTTTTTATCACCGGGGATTATAGACGAAGCTTTACAGAAGAGACGCGCCCTTTATTTTGATTATTTTCAGTCTCGCAAAATTCTTACTGTTGTTCTTTCGGTGATGCCGGATACAGACGAAGGACGATTTCTGGTAAGAAATATGCACAAGCACTATCTTTCCTTTGCTACATACTGTACTTTCGTGCAAGTTTTTTTATTTTTTATGATTTATTGCAATCATGCATTTCCAACATTTGAGGTTAACTGTTGGGTTCAGAAGATACAAACGCAGTACTCTTGGGGCTTGACAATATGGCGAGCGTTCCCTATCGAACGAGGACTACTCTTCACGGTATATCCTTCACTCACTGCAAAAGAGCCATTTGGCGGTGCTATGTTTCGTACTATGGTAGGCTACATTGCCAAGCAAAGCATGCCTCTTGGCGACAGAAAATCCCTCCCAGATGCCTTTCGATGTGGGCAATATATTTTATTTCAGATCATTAGTATGATTGCCACGTACGCCGTCGTTCTGCTTAAGCTGCAGCAAAGTCTTGGGTGCGATGGCATGAAAGCTCCAGATCTGGAAGATCCGCTCTGATCCCTTGCAAGAAAAGATATTGCGTTGTATTTCAGAGAATTGAGGAGGGAAAACGAGATTCCGAAAAGAAATAATGCATTCATAGCCCTATAGAGTATTTTATTTACCTAACTACTGAATTACCAGTGCTACTAATACAGTACTACGTACTGTAGTTATATAACGTGTAGACTTGAGCTGGATCTGTATTCAGTTCGGCTTTACTGAAATACCGTAATACGAGTTTTCCTTTTAGCTGATTTTATTCATGGTGTCGTACTGTTGTTTTTACTTGTTTATCAAATAAAAATGTTTACCAACCGAGTACTTTATTGGCAATATTACAAAAACCAATATGAATACGTAATGTACTTACGTTATGTACTATATACAGGGTGTTCCATAATATACTCACCCTCTGTTTGTGTCTCTATCTCCACAGTGGGGTGTCGTTTTCAAATGCGGTCTTTTGCAACAAGTAGCCAAGGCTTCAACGTTACGCATGCAAAATTTCAACTTTCTAGGCCAACAGGAAGCGGCTCAAAACAACTCAGAAAGGCTGACCTCAGAAATCGAGGATTAGCCTAATATTGTACAACAATAAAGAGCATATTCTACCATCCAAAAGCTAATACATTTTTAAATCCTAATAAAAATATTACAAGTAAGATGGGGCAGAATCAATTCTACAGCGTCATTGTGAAGAAAATTGAAAAAACTCATCCATGGAGTGCTAACTTCGGCCTTACCCCGGGTTTAGTCTCCATAGTGAAAAAAACATGAATTTTTGTGTCCGACAGTTTTAGCTTTTATAACTTCCTTGGTAGAAGGATTACAGGGGTGGAATTTTGCGTGCACCATTGTAGAAGCCTAGCTACCAAAGGTAAAACAGCGTACTGAAATCGAACGCTCCGTTGGTGAATGAGAGGCACAAACATCCGGTGGGTTTATTATGGAACACCCTGCATTTACGCGAACGCGTGATAAATCCTCTTGCCTTTTATAGATATATAGAGTAGGGTATGGTATGAGGAAAGTCTTAAAAGTGTATCCCCTCTCCCTTCGGATTGTAAGGTAGGAATGCGTGGATGGATAAAGCAGCGAAGGATGGATGATTGATAAGGCGCGTCCTCTTCTCCGCTACCGAGAAATCAATTATGATTCCCGGCTGAGTGCATATCGAATCCGCTGCTTGATTATTCATCCGCGCTCATTTGCATGCCGTATAACATACATATACCGTATTTACCGGTGCATAACCCCCATGCATAACCCCCCCCCCCCCCCCAAGCATACCCCCATATTGGCAAAACATAAAAAATGCCCAATGCATAACCCCCCCCCCCCCCTATGCATACCCCCATATGTACAGTACAGTACCTGAACCTACCTATGTAAGCTGGTCATATAGTACCCATAGCTACTCCCACGCCAAGCTAAGATGCCTATAAGCCTGGGGGGTATTTATTAGAATAACCCTGTTTTGACCTCAATTATGCCCAAAACACCTGCTTTTGACCTAAAAAATATGCCCTGCGCACCTCTCAAAACATAAAAAATGCCCCCTGCATAACCCCCACATACCCTCCTATGCATACCCCCATATGGAACTCTCAATTTTTGCATACCCCCATGGGGCTATGCACCGGTAAAATAGCACCAGCAGGTCCTGTCTTGCTTTCCGCTGAAGGCTGTGTGGGCATAAAGGCTGACTTTTTCAGGTGGTCTAACCTTCAGCTACTGTAAGATTTTCTTTTGATAACAAACCCGCAGCATTGAATTTTTTAGCGTTCTGTCCTTCTCAATCAACGGAAAAACCCTGCGTTGTCAATAAAACCACTTGAAATAGCACTGTGACTTTCTACATTATACTAGATTGGGTATGTCACTCAAGCTACTGTGATTGTGCAATAACGCATTACCGGCTTGTAGCAGCTCCACTCACCTCACACACAAACCGCCTACCTATTTTACCACCCAACTACCATGACTAGACTAGTACATTACCACCAAGCTACCATGACTAGACTAGTACATACAGGCTGTTTACGACTCTAATATGCAACCTCCTTCCATGCGGACTTCAAAAATCTAGCGCTTCTCGCGCTACTGCCTATTTTGACCCCAATGTTTGAGGCTTCATAATTCCCTTCGTACTTGAGACCCATCAATGAAATTTTGCATGCTTGTCAGCCATATTTTCAAGTTTCTAATCAAAAAAACCTGGTTGAAATTCCTCTCTTAATACAGAAGTTATAAGCATTTTAGAGGTTGCATATCATAGTAAACAGCCTGTATGTACTAGTCTAGTCATGGTAGCTTGGTGGTAATGTACTAGTCTAGTCATGGTAGTTGGGTGGTAAAATAGGTAGGCGGTTTGTGTGTGAGGTGAGTGGAGCTGCTACAAGCCGGTAATGCGTTATTGCACAATCACAGTAGCTTGAGTGACATACCCAATCTAGTATAATGTAGAAAGTCACAGTGCTATTTCAAGTGGTTTTATTGACAACGCAGGGTTTTTCCGTTGATTGAGAAGGACAGAACGCTAAAAAATTCAATGCTGCGGGTTTGTTATCAAAGAAAATCTTACAGTAGCTGAAGGTTGAACCACCTGAAAAAGTCAGCCTTTATGCCCACACAGCCTTCAGCGGAAAGCAAGACAGGACCTGCTCGGTGTACCGTATTTACCGGTGCATAGCCCCATGGGGGTATGCAAAAATTGAGAGGTCCCATATGGGGGTATGCATAGGGGGGTTATGCATTGGGGGGGTTATGCAGGGGGCATTTTTTATGTTTTTGAGAGGTGCGCAGGGCATATTTTTTAGGTCAAAAGCACGTGTTTTAGGGCATAATTGAGGTCAAAACAGGGTTATTCTAGTGCAATACACCCCCAAGCAGGCTTATAGGCATCTTAGCTTGGTGTGGGAGTGGCTATGGGTACTATATGACCAGCTTACATAGGTAGGTTCAGGTACTGTACTGTACATATGGGGGTATGCATAGGGGGGGGGGGGGTTATGCATTGGGCATTTTTTATGTTTTGCCAATATGGGGGTATGCATTGGGGGGGGGGGGTTATGCATTGGGGGTTATGCACCGGTAAATACGGTATATGTATGTTATACGGCATGCAAATGAGCGCGGATGAATAATCAAGCAGCGGATTCGATATGCACTCAGCCGGGAATCATAATTGATTTCTCGGTAGCGGAGAAGAGGACGCGCCTTATCAATCATCCATCCTTCGCTGCTTTATCCATCCACGCATTCCTACCTTACAATCCGAAGGGAGAGGGGATACACTTTTAAGACTTTCCTCATACCATACCCTACTCTATATATCTATAAAAGGCAAGAGGATTTATCACGCGTTCGCGTAAATGCAGGGTGTTCCATAATAAACCCACCGGATGTTTGTGCCTCTCATTCACCAACGGAGCGTTCGATTTCAGTACGCTGTTTTACCTTTGGTAGCTAGGCTTCTACAATGGTGCACGCAAAATTCACCCCTGTAATCCTTCTACCAAGGAAGTTATAAAAGCTAAAACTGTCGGACACAAAAATTCATGTTTTTTTCACTATGGAGACTAAACCCGGGTAAGGCCGAAGTTAGCACTCCATGGATGAGTTTTTTCAATTTTCTTCACAATGACGCTGTAGAATTGATTCTGCCCCATCTTACTTGTAATATTT
Source organism: Epsilonema sp. ZAB3_2 (assembly GCA_030247985.1). NCBI lineage: Eukaryota > Metazoa > Nematoda > Chromadorea > Desmodorida > Epsilonematidae > Epsilonema > Epsilonema sp. ZAB3_2. Next base: position 12,493 of record JASAMW010003363.1, read on the forward strand.
TTATTAGGATTTAAAAATGTATTAGCTTTTGGATGGTAGAATATGCTCTTTATTGTTGTACAATATTAGGCTAATCCTCGATTTCTGAGGTCAGCCTTTCTGAGTTGTTTTGAGCCGCTTCCTGTTGGCCTAGAAAGTTGAAATTTTGCATGCGTAACGTTGAAGCCTTGGCTACTTGTTGCAAAAGACCGCATTTGAAAACGACACCCCACTGTGGAGATAGAGACACAAACAGAGGGTGAGTATATTATGGAACACCCTGTATATAGTACATAACGTAAGTACATTACGTATTCATATTGGTTTTTGTAATATTGCCAATAAAGTACTCGGTTGGTAAACATTTTTATTTGATAAACAAGTAAAAACAACAGTACGACACCATGAATAAAATCAGCTAAAAAGGAAAACTCGTATTACGGTATTTCAGTAAAGCCGAACTGAATACAGATCCAGCTCAAGTCTACACGTTATATAACTACAGTACGTAGTACTGTATTAGTAGCACTGGTAATTCAGTAGTTAGGTAAATAAAATACTCTATAGGGCTATGCATGCATTATTTCTTTTCGGAATCTCGTTTTCCCTCCTCAATTCTCTGAAATACAACGCAATATCTTTTCGTGCAAGGGATCAGAGCGGATCTTCCAGATCTGGAGCTTTCATGCCATCGCACCCAAGACTTGGCTGCAGCTTAAGCAGAACGACGGCGTACGTGGCAATCATACTAATGATCTGAAATAAAATATATTGCCCACATCGAAAGGCATCTGGAGGGATTTTTCTGTCGCCAAGAGGCATGCTTTGCTTGGCAATGTAGCCTACCATAGTACGAAACATAGCACCGCCAAATGGCTCTTTTGCAGTGAGTGAAGGATATACCGTGAAGAGTAGTCCTCGTTCGATAGGGAACGCTCGCCATATTGTCAAGCCCCAAGAGTACTGCGTTTGTATCTTCTGAACCCAACAGTTAACCTCAAATGTTGGAAATGCATGATTGCAATAAATCATAAAAAATAAAAAAACTTGCACGAAAGTACAGTATGTAGCAAAGGAAAGATAGTGCTTGTGCATATTTCTTACCAGAAATCGTCCTTCGTCTGTATCCGGCATCACCGAAAGAACAACAGTAAGAATTTTGCGAGACTGAAAATAATCAAAATAAAGGGCGCGTCTCTTCTGTAAAGCTTCGTCTATAATCCCCGGTGATAAAAAATGTTAGTCGCCGATTCGAGGGGCTACATATACACGAGGGGGTTTATAACACAAGATCAACCAAAATGTGCCAAATCATCACCAACATGCTTATTTTGCTACAGGGTGGTCCTTTTCTCATGGAGATAATTTTGGTTGCAATTTCAATAGTAGTGTTACCCCTGCACCGATTTCGCTCAAATTTTGCCCACATACTCCCGAGCGTTTACCATTTACTTGGTAAAAATTTCAAGTTAAAACCCTGCACTGGTAGATAGAATTAGCCCCTTCCTTTCAAAATTGCAATTTCGACTTTTTTCACTGGCACTTACTGCTGCCAAATGATAGGAAAGCAGTTTTGCAAAGCTAACGGCTCTTTCCTAAGAGCAAAATAGGTTGGGCAAGATGAAACCTAAGCCCAAAACAGCCAAAAAACATTGATAGGGTGGTGGCATTTACTTGGAGATTGTCTCATTTTTCAACATTGCTGTTCCTCATCAGTGCTGCATCATCAGCTGATGAGCCACAATCACCAGATTGATGGCTCCTGTGACGTTCTTTATGGGGGTGCAAGGACGGAAAGGGTCTAAAAAAGCCGGTTAAACCATTTGAAAAAACGCACCAGTATTGCCATTTGTCCTGTTTTCCGAAATTTTGATGGCAGATTTAGCAGTAGTGGAAAATTATGATGAAAATGTTGAAAAATTGAGATATCATCTTTTCTGCTGTGTTTCTCACTACCAGCGCAGGATTTTTGGAACTTGAAATTTTGACCCAAGTGAAATGGTCAACGCTCGAGAATAGATGGGCAAAAATTGGGGCGAAACGTGCAGTAACCTGTTGAAGTGACGATCAAAATGATTCATGAGAAATGGACCACCTGTAATATTTGCGCGTCAGGGGTTATATTCGAAGGGGTTATACACGAAGCTTTATTTTACAGTATCCGCCACACCTCGCATGCATATATACATAAATGTACAGTTTTATAGTGTTTACTCGCGCATAAAATGACTAATGTGCTTAGGTATGTACACCGTATGTGAGGCCAATTTAGCCTAACCATCCGTTGTTCATCCCGGTGAGACAAATGAAGAATGTAGTATGGTTGCGGTTAGGATTGTTGTTTCCGGCCCAAAACGGCAGGAAGTACACGATGACTTGCTGAGTTATGGAAGCATTAGCCGGTACATCCAGCGCCACTTTCGCATTGATGGCGAAGTAAATGGTGAGACACAAAACCACCACTGACACGGCGAGCGAAACGAAAATGAAGGGATTGAGAAAGTCGCCGAGTAGTCGACAGGTCTTCGTCAGCTGCAAGTATCCCCCTCTATTATGGTAGAAAGGAGATTGCGTCCCTTTTCAGGTTGACATCTTCCTTTAACGCTTTGTGCAGACGGCGAAACCAAAATCGCAGGAGATTGTTCAGAAGTTGGAAATAGAACAGGGGCACGCACTGACTCAGTCCCATCAATCCCACCAACGGAATGGACATATCTGCGAGCCAGGACTCACCCGGTTTGCTCTGCAGCAGTATGTACTGCAGCAGTCTGGCGCTTACAGGGAGCAAACTCGACCAGAGCGGTGAGAAGGAAAAAGCGCGCCCGAAGGGCTCTCCACCCTGGCGTGAAGCACCAGCTTTCGCTGAAGCAGCGACTTGCACTCTGCAAGGCCGACAGCAAATGCCGATGTCTGCGCGCTCCCAGCAGGAACACCCAGCGTGTTCAGCGTACCCTGGAGGGGCTCTAGGCCAGTCAGAATAGTATCCATGGCCTCCACGTGTAGAATGGTCCCGTAATACGGAATCATGGCCCGCAGAAATCAAGGTTACCTTCAAGCCGAAAAGCGCTACGTTGATGAGGAGAATCCGTGAGAGAGTAGAGGGCGATTAGACTGGTGACTCCCTCGCGATGCCAAGACCGTTTCCTTCTCCCATCCGAAGATTCGTCAGCCGTCCGCCAGGAGGAATCGCGTCGAATCGGAAAGAGTTCTGATCCAGCGCAAAAAGCTCAGTACCGGGTTGATGCCGTTTCGAAACAGGTCTTCCTTTGCGCCTCTCTGGAGCAGAAGCGAGAGCTGAGGGTATCCGCACGGCACTGAGAGGTGGTAATAGCTACCTCTTGGCGCCGTCGCTTCATCATCGTAGGGATCGCCGCTCTCGCGTCTGGCAACCCTTCGCATTCGTCCATTGCTCATGCCTCTTCCGTAAATTCTCACCGGCGGTGTCGTAATTGCAATTTTTCCAGTTTAACTGCGTTTTCGTCTGCTCGAAGCCGCACGCCGTCATTCCAGTGTTTTCAAAAAAGATCAGGCGGGTGTCCTTTGAAGGAGAGTTTTCGGATCAGAAATTGACCTACAGAAACCGGAAGTTGATAAGGTGGGTGGAAGGAGCGGTGGTTGTGATTATAATGCTGATGTTCGGCGTAGGCGGAGTGATCTTAGGGCGTTTGTAGATGGCTGCGAGCTAACCTTCTCTCCTCGGCGTAAGAAGACAATCGAAGACGTCGCTCTTCTCTTCATCACATGGTGCTGCTTCATCTGTAGCGGCAAAAGCACCTCCCTGCTCCATGGAGCCAGGCATGATGACTGATCTGAGTCTGCTTGCCTCTCCCTCTATTTCTGGCGTGGCTAGCTGCTTGGTGCACTGTGACCATACTACAGCACCCTAGATAAATAAAAAGTGGAAGAGCTTCTTCAATTAGGGTAAGGCTTTCCTGGTGTGTGCATTGTTTTTTTTAATGATAGCCTCAAAATTTCCCATTTCCTATTCGGTTCATAGAAAAGAACTAAAAAATATGGGGAATCTAATGCAAAAACTTGCACCTCAAAAATCTGCCTTGTTTAGGAAAAAACCTTATAGTATGCGCAAAATCTCTTTATTCATTTCGTAGTGGGTAAATGCCATAAAATGCATTCTTTCCAGGTTCCAGTGGACGCAGCCGGCTGAAATTTTGTACACACATACCCGTGACTATGGTACCTTACCTGCATTGTAATCTTTAGCCGTCCAGCCCTCTTCACACTAGAGTTATGGCGTTTTACAGTCAATTTCCATACAAACTGGGGCTAGAATTTTTTTGGTTATATGCCTATAGCTCATCAGATACAGTACCGGCCGCTCTGAAAATTTTTATCCCTTTAGACACCCTACATTAAAATTTACGAAAATACAAAAAGAAAAAATTCGGCAAGCGGGTCGCCAATCTTTTCCCTCCTCATGAATAGTGAAAAAGTCAGGCCCAGTTTTCCCCCCTTTTTATTATTTTTCAAGATAAATGAGCAATACCACTGGAATTTCTTCCTGAAAAAGTAATCTATCTTATGTAGAATTTGATGTAGATTTCAAAAATAAAATTAGTTTTCCAAAAAAGTTTTACCCTTACCCAAAATTCTTAAAAATATTTAAAAAATATAATACTTTTGCAAAATTATATGCTAACTGTTAAATACTTTTGAAAAAGTTACTTTATTTTTGAATGGATTTAAATAAATTTCAACATAAGATAAGTTACTTTTTAGGAAGAAATTCCAGTGGTATTGCTCATTTATCTTAAATAAAAAAAAAGGCGGTAAGATTTTTCTGCGGACTTTTTCACTATTCATGAGGACCGTTCTTGTTGAGAGAAAATTATTGAATCCTATTTCTTTTGTATTTTTGAAAACTATAATGGAGCAATATGAAAACTGAAGTTGAGCAACAACCATACA
>JASAMW010003364.1:0-16122 GCA_030247985.1 Epsilonema sp. ZAB3_2
AGCAGTGAAACTTGGAACGCATTCAAGCACGCGTTTCGCTACTGAACGTTTTCTACACAGCACGTTGAACATACCTTAATGCTGTCCATGGCTGAATCAATCCAACTCTAGTCATCATTCCATGAAGAGCCTTATCACCAAGCTGCAATAGGAAAAAATGAAAGTCATCTCATATTGCAAGAAGAAAATTAGTCGGCCTATAACCAAACACCACTCACATACGCCTCAAATTTACATAAAAATCATCAAAAATGGACTGGAAAAAGGCCGGCTCAGCTACATGTTCCAACTAAGCTAATTTGTCTGCGAAGCACGCTATCAGCCTACAACAGCAAGAGAGCGTTGCATACAAGCTTAAAAGTGCAAGAAAGTAGTGAGGCATGTTGGTACCCATCCACTCCTGTGCGGAAAAGTACCAATGAGCTTGAACCTATGCACTGTATTGTATGTACGGTCTGTATGGTCTGACTTTATCTCACAATCTAATACCACTTTTGGATGCATGTAATGTACGTACGTTACGTACACAATAAACGCGTAAGTGAGAAAATAAAACATTAAGCCGCAAAGAGCCAAGCAACATACAATGCTGACAATTTTATCACTTTCATACCCACAGCGACGAAAGACCAGCTTCATCAAAATCAAGCGAATGCTAATAAAATATGCCAGTGAGAATAGCAAACCAATGTCCTCTTGCAAGGCATCATACATTATTCAAAGTGTGCCCCTTATGGCTCCTTCTACCATCAACCTAATGTTCAAAGGCAAGCTACTTATCAATATGAAAAGCACATGTCTAATTCCCCCAAAACTTTATGCCATTACCAACCATCAAGAATCTCATAGGGAAAGCACGGGGTATAGATGGCATCAGGGAAGGGTTGCGCAGCAAAAACGCATGCCACATCTGCGTTGTACGATAGTGCGACAAAATTCGGGCCGATAGTAGGTGGGGTGGGGGGGGGGTAAAACGGGCCACCTCACTTTACTCAATTAGGATGGGTGAGAGGAAGGAATCTCAACAAATAATGTTCAACCACTGGTGGTGGCTCCATTATCTTCCCTGGTCCAAATTACCCCGCGTCCACCCAATCCTACATATTTCATATAGTTGCCTCAAGTTTTTGGAAGACGGAGGAGAGGCGTTTATTTTCTCTGGTCACTCCTTGGGCTAGGCTTTCCACTTGTCTTGTCATCGTTCTTCTTGCCTGTTTGCTGTGCTGTGCGCCCAGTGAGCGCAATTAGCGAAGGCTGCCCAACCCAGCGAGCCTGTCTTTTGTCTGTCCACTTCAACTGGTTCCTCCCTCCCTCCCTGCCTGTCCACTACTAACGTATTTCCTACAGGCGCTCAAAAACCAGATTATCCAACGCAATATCGATCGGCTTTCCGTCTTCCAAAAAGTTGCAGCAATATTACCTGAGAAGTGCTGGTGTCCAGCAATGTATCCACATTTTCCCCGGGCCCCGGCAGGTTTCTGATATTCCCGTCCGCGCCTTCTCCTTGCTTGCGCTTTATCACAACGGTAGAAGGTGCGGTGAGTGAATGTCCGGTCAGAGAATTTGAGGCACTGTCAAGGGTGGGGCTGGGCGTTCTCATTGTTTGAGCCAATTCGTCCCTGAAATTTCAAGAAAATCGTTGCAAACAAAGTTCTGCGGAGTGAGCGAGTACTAGTAATAGTACACTCAGAAGTCTTTTCTATGCTCTTCTATGTACATACAATACTACCCAACCCAACGCACATGTTCGAAACAAGCTTAGTTTAGGTAAAAAGGGACGGCTGTTTTGATGGGTGGTTGTTTGCTTTGTGATGGAGGTGAGCTGGATTTATGGGTGTTTCTGGTTTTGGATGGATTGTCTTCGGATTTGCAGATTTTTTTCCAGTGGAAAAAAGGAGTTGCTCTTACAAGAAGCAAAGTGTGGGTGGTTTCGTTGAAGAAAAGAAAATGGTAGTTTATGGTCAGAAGGGTAAAAAATTTCTGATCGAAATGCGCAAAAAGCTAAAAGAGAGGAAAATCTTGACACCTAGCAAAGACAAAAAGCAGTACTTATGGTCAGAAAATTGGCAATCAAAATCGTAAGGAGAAAAAACCACCCTTATTACCTTATCTTCATACCATAATTTTATAGTATTATCTTTTCTTCGTATTATTATCTTCATTGGATTATCTTTTCTTCATATTATTTTCTTATCTTCATATTATTATCTATCTCTTCATCTACTACTCCCATCCCATTTTCACTTCCCATACTCTCTAAGTTTTCCAAATGAGTTTTGCTTGTCATACTGTTCAGTTCACTTTGAAAGTCAAGATGAGAAAATAAGGTTGTGTGACCGTTTACTTCAATGTTGTCCAATAAAGCAAGATGAAAAAGCTAGAGCAAAAAGCTAAGAGCTATAGCGAAGCTTTTGCAGTATTAAGAGGAAAAAGCAGTACCTATGGTCAGAAGAGTAAGAATTTTTTGATCAAAATGAGCAAAAAGCTAAAGGATAGGAAAAGCTTAACACCTACCCCGAGGAAGCCGTCATTGTTGTCAACAACTTTTACTTTTGTTGTCGGATTGTTGTCAGATTGTTGTCGGATTTTGTATGGTTGTTGTCGGATCCGACAACAACAGTACAAAATCCGACAACAAACCGACAACAAACATTTTGTACTGTTGTTGCCGGATCCGACAACAACCATACAAAATCCGACAACAATCTGACAACAAAAGTAAAAGTTGTTGACAACAATGACGGCTTCCTCGGGGTAGGTGTTAACAGCTAGCAAAGAGCAAAAATCATTTTTGATTAAAGATGGGGCCGCATAAAAAGTTTCAGGGTCGTGAAACATAAAATTACCCTCAAAATCATGTAGCCGAGCCCCTAAAACTCTGGTAGGTTCACTTGTTACATGTGCATAGAACAAAACACAATAGTTATTGCTGGTATGCTTTTGTATGGGAAGCAGCATCTGGCTTGAGTTTGAATTGCGCGCTCTTCTCTACATAAGCGCTGAATGGCTGGCTGGATTTTCCATCTGTCCGTCTTGTTTTACCGCACGCGCAAGCCGTAGCCTGACTGCCCGCATTTTGTTGCCTTCTCTCTCTCTCTCTCTCTCTCTCTCTCTCTCGCTTCGCTTCTTTTCTCTTCTGCCCGCTCGCCAGCCAGCCAGCACACAGGCAGCACATAGCACACACACAAGAGGCATGCAACAACATGACGTGACATGTTGCTTCTCTCTCTTTCGCTTCGCTTCTCTCTTCCGCTCTTTTCAAAGGAGCACTTGAAGAAAACGGCGCGCAGTTCAAACCCAAGCCAGATGCTGCTTCCCATACAAAGGCATACCAAGCAATAACTTTTGATTACTGTTGCATATGTGTGTAGTAAATGAACATACCAGCGTTTTAGCGGCTCTGTAACATAATATTAAGATATTTTGGTGTTTCTCGACCCCAAGTTTTTTTATGCGGCCCCATCTTTAAAATGACCAAAAAAGCTGAAAGAGAGGAAAAAGCTAAGCAGCAAAACAGAGCAAGAAGCTAAAAAGAAGATCAAAAACATAAAGACCTGCTCTGCTCTCAACAATTATCTTCATAGTATTATCTTATTTTCATACTATTATCTTCATAGTATTATCTTATCTTTAATTCTTTTCTTTCAATCATTTGGCAGCAAAAAGTGGGTAGAAAAAGCTCGAAATTGCTTTTGTGAAAGGAATGGGATATTTCTCACTACCAATACAGCATTTCAACTCAAATATTTTACCAAACGAATGAATTTTTACCCTAAATGGTGAACGCTCACAAATATGCGAGAAAATTTTGTGCAAAATCGGTTTTGTTTGTCATACTTTTCAGTTCACTTTCAAAGTCAAGATGAGAAAAGGTTCTGACGAGGTACAGTTTCTCTTTGGAAAAACTTTTCCACTGTCTCCAGCTTCTTCATTTTCATATTATTCAGGAACTCTTCATGTGATGAATTACCTTGGATACAGCACAATAATGCATCTCATTTGTCTTCTCAGTACAGATACTGCTTTATCTTCTCAAATGACATCACACAGGGTTGCGCAATATCCCAATCAGAGCAATCGCGAGACCAGACCAAACCGCCCTCTGACTGACTGAAAACACAACAATGAGCTCTTCCCTCAACCCTCACACCTCTCTCTACCCTGCCATATAAAAGTATATTGAGATGTTTTTTTTTTTTTTTTTTTTGCTGCTTAGCTTTCCTCTCTTCGCTTTTTTGCTAAGGGCGAAATTGGGAAAAATATTATATTATGTAAGGCGCTACGCTTATTTTAAATATTTATCCTTAGTTTTCCCGTTTCTCTCCTTTAAAAACATTCTATTTTTTTTTTTGGGGGGAGGGGGGGGGGGGGGGGAATCGGCAGTCAGGCTACGCTTGCGCGTGCGAAACAAGCGGACAGGTCCGCCACCATTCAGCCTTATGTAGAGAAGAGCGCGCATTCAAACTCACCAGCTGCTTCCCATACAAAAGCATCCAGCAATAATATTGTGTTTTGTTCTAGTACAGTGAACACTCTCGCTCTTTTGTTTTTATGTTTCACGACCCTGAAACTTTTTATGCGGCCCCATCTTTAATCAAAATATTTTTCTCTTTGCTAGCTGTTACACCTACCCCGAGGAGCCGTCATTGTTGAACAACTTTTATTTTGTTGTCAGATTGTGTTTTTATGGTTTTGTCGATCGGCAAGATGTTTGTTTTTTTTTTTTACTTGTGCGTCCGACACACCATACAAAATCGACACAATCTACAACAATCCGACAACAAAGAGTTTTCCTCCTCATTTCTTTTCCATCTTTACTTTTTCTCATTTGTCAATTCACTTCTACCATAACTCTTTTTCCTCTTATACTGCAAAACTCCGCTATAGCTCTTAGCTTTTTGCTTAGCTCTTTCTCTTCTTTATTGCACATTAGTAACGTCACACAACCTTTTTTCTCATCTTGACTTTCAAAGTGCTGCAGTATACAGCTAAACTCATTTGGACTTGAGACTATGGAAGTGAAGGATGGGAGTAGTAATGAGGATAGATATTATAGATAAGAAAATTTGAGAAATTCCAATAAGATAATATACGAAGAAACGATAATACTATAAAATTAGATGTTCCTTTTTTCTCCTCTTCATTTCCTCACCCTCCCCCCCTGTACTGGAAAAATCACCACACCCTCAACAGGAAACCATTCCAAGCTCACCCGAGGCAAAGAGCAAAAACCATAAAAGGGAAGTGCAGGAAAATCTGACAATTTGACGGAAATACAGGACGGTAGGACAAGACAAAAAATTCACACGTCAGCACACATTGCAGATTTGACAAACGAGGACAAAGTGCACTCAGCTACCAAGCTAACGACCTGACGAAAGGGTCACACCGCATCATGAGCTATACGCAATCGCACGCAATGGACATAAAAGGTTCAGCTTGTCCTATGGATAAAAGCAGAGCAGCGCACATCCAAAAGCGACTACTACACCAAGAATGCATTTAGCGTAGCGCAGCGAACTCAACATATCGCTCTTGAGTCCTATGCGCCTACACAACATACAAATCAATCAATCAAAGCAAACACCCAAATGAATAAGCTGCTTGTAAATAATTAGCTCAGCTGGTTGAAAGCTTTTGCTGCGGGAAAGGAATAAAAGTAAAGCATACGAATGAATAAGAAAAAAGAAGCCGAGTCATTCCAGGAAGTGCACGACTCACAAACAGACAAATAGAGCAATTCCATGGCATATCACCCAAATTTTTGTACATTTAGCACGCACCAACTCCGATTTTTTTCAAATTTGGTACACAGGTAGCTCTTAGGGAGAAACCAAATCGTGCAACATTTCAGCTTCCTGGGACCCCCCATTCTGGAGATATGCAGCCTCAAAGTTGGAATTTTGGCCCGGTCGGGGGCCATACGTGCTATCTTTGAGGGCTTGTAGCTTCATCAATATTCACAAAGTGATATGGACATGCCTATATCATTCTGAAGCTAATTCCATGTAGAATCCAATGAAACCATCAAAACAGGAGCATATGTGGCCAAAAAATGAAGTAAATCGCATACACAAACTTTAAAGAAAACATTCATGATTCTTACATTCATTATACCACGCCGCAAATGCGAACTACTGAAAATACAGGTCGTCATGCACAAGCACATATAAGGATAGAAAACATCATAATCATAGCAGCCAAAAATATCAGTCAGAAGTCAGATTGAGTTTTCCGAAAACGTAATGAATAGTATGCATGCGAAAACCGCAAACATGAAGGACAAGAGAAGAAAATGTAAAAAATTTTTGCGCAAACTGCAACTGGACAACAAGACCAAGGTGTGAACATAAGGAGATTGAGCGGAAGAATGTGAAAGCGTTCACGTTTTACGAGCACGGTGGCCATACGGAAGTGGTACAAACGGCACTTGTAACACAACACACACTACGATCTACTGTTCGATACCGCAGCGGATGAGTGCATATTCGTAAGCGTGTACGTACATACATAACTAAAGCACGGGTGCTGCGTAGGCATCAGTCAGAGGACATCACACTACACCCACACCTTTGTGATCGCAGTGCCTCACACACAAAACGGGACGAGTAAGTTATGCATACGGACGAAGTTATTTACCTAGCCAGGCGGAGACATTGAGCTTTCACGTCTGGACAGCAGATAGACAAAAACACTGTTACAACAATTACAACAGCAAGCAGAGGCCGTGTTTCACGTGTTCCTACGTCCTATTCAATAAGTCAGGTTTTCTATGGCATTCGGGCACTTGTCCATTGGAGGTTGGGGTTTACATTAGACGTCACGTCGACGTAAGTGGTACGTCCATTCTGCAACAGACACAAAGTAAACAAGTCAGCAAATGGAAGATTTAAAGTAGAGGAAAACAAGCTACAACGTGGCCGATAGCCAGTTTCAAGCTCTCGTCTCTCTTCGCAAGCTCTCCCCCGCAAGAGGCGATTATGGGGTTCTCGGGGGCGGGGGGGGGGGGGAGGGGGGGGGGCCGACGGGGGCCAGTCGGGGGGGGGCTGTTGAGGGCATTTCTTTCGTGTTTTTTACGAGGTCCGCCCCCGAGAAGGGGAGCTGACTGGTAGATGTGGGTTTTTTTTTTTCTTTTCTCCGGCGCTGTTCTTTTTTCTTTGCCCCTTTCTTTCATTCTTTTTGTTCCGCTGGCCTCCCTCCCTCGCTTCTTATAGTTTCTCCCTTCCGTTCCTTTGTTGTGGTGCGCATTTTATTTCACTTCATTCCTGTGCTGTCGGTATTCGCTGGGAGTACCTCTATGTCCGTATGGGTAGGTTAGGTGGTGCCGTAGTATGGATGGATACTCCCGTGTGTTCTCGCATATTAGACTAGTGAGTGACTCGCAGTAGGTACGTACATTTTGCACGCTGAGGTGGCTGAGGAGGTGAGGGAGGAGTGGTGTGCCTTTGTGTACGTACTATGAATATTGATAGCAGTAGGTAGGCTACGTATCTATTACAGTTGAGGCGGTGTTTTAGCGAGTGAAACTAAGAGTACCAACATCCTCGTCTAGTAGCCTTTATTTAGGTATTGGCCGGTAAAAAGTTACCGCAACCTACCTTTTTTATGTCCAAGTACTAGGCGCGAAGGAGTGCCCACTAGTGATTTTTCGAGTATTTTGCTTTAGCCGAACCTATAACACTGCTGTTGCTAGCTTTCTGCCTTGTATATCCCACACAAAAGGTTGTTTTTTCTAGGGAACAACAGAAGCCGGAGAGAGAAGAAGCGAGCGTGAAGTCGGGCGGCAGAGCTGATGAAGTGGATGCGGCTGGCGGATTTGTTGAAATAAAAACAGCTGAGCCACCACGGGAGAAGATTGCACCGCCTACTGCTACTACTGCTGCTTCATTAGCCGCTGGGTAAGCCCCCCGTTGGTTTCTCTGCATGTAGCGAAATCTGTCCAGCCAAAGTTCTTCACGTACATATTCTTCGTGAGTTGCCTTCATGTACGTATTATGGCAAGGAGAATCGATTGTGATACGATTTTCAGGCGGTTTTATTTTGGGGATAGCTTATCCGACCCGTTGTATGGTGTACTAAATAGTCTGCTGCAATGTTTCAGTTGCGGATCCGTTCAAACCGGGACAGAAGAAACGGACACGAGCAGCGCGGAATTCGAAGACGCCAGCGACACCTTGCTGCCGGCATCACTAGCGCCATCTAGCGGCGGCGGCGAGAATCTGCTCAATCTCACCGGAAACACGGACTACTACAGCGGACGCAGCAGTGCCGCGGACGACGAGGAACTAACTGCAGCGGACGAGGCAACTGACGAAAACGCAGAAGGACCGACGATCTACAAAACTCCGCGAGGCAAGGACTACTTGGAAGGAGAGGAGACGCCGAAAGCTGCGAGAACGAAAGCAGGCCGCCCTCTGGCGGAAGCGAAAGAAAACGGGAGCGAAGAAGGGGCGACGATGGAGGAGAACGAAAAACCACCGGTGCCGCCTCATCGCTCGCCCATGCAGACTGCGAATAGGTGAGCGGAGAATGACGACATCTATTCGCTACTTGCGCTAAGAATTATGGATGGTCGTGAGCTTACCCCTTTGTTTGTCAGTGCGTCTTTTGATCGGCGTTTTAGGGGGTGTCACCGATAAAAAAAACGTGTAAAGCAGAGGGGTCAGCTCGCAACCACCCATAATTCTTAGCGCAACCGGTGAATAGCTTTGTTTTGGTCACAAAGAGAGCAAATGCAATATCGATAATAAGGAACACTGTGTGTGACGGCCCTCTCCTTGAACAAACTAGCACAACAACATGGCCTATACTCTTGTGCCTCGATCACCAGACGTCCGTCGTCCGTCATATCTAGGAGCACATGGTTGTTTACGGTGCGCCATCTACTCCTATTCCGGACGTCTGGTGAACAAGGCATTGCTCTTTCACTATTTCTAAGTTCAAAAGTTTTGTTATCACAAACTTCTTCCCACGCTGCGTGTGTGTGTGTAGTGTGCCGTGCCTCTGTTCTATTTTTAAGACCTTCCGCCTTCTCTCCTCCTCAGCCGCCCAAGGAGCCGAGTAGCGCCTTCTCGCCTTTCCGTCCCAGTAATCAGACGTCGATCGTGGCGCCCCAAGCGGCGAGAGAGGAAAACAGCAACGCCACTACTTGGCAGCGTGCCAACGGACAATGCAACAACGAAATGGCTGCACAGTTTGTTCCGGCCTCTGCGGACATGTTTTCGGATCCGGCCGCCTTGGACTATTTGCAGCAGCAGGGAGGAAAGGGAGGCGTGATAGACGACGAGCTCTACAGACAGTCGCTGTATCAGAAATTCGATCCACTGGTCGCGAAAGGCCGGCCTGTGCTGGCAGAGAATGCAGCGGGCAAGAAGACGGAGCAGGATCGCGAAAAGTGAGTAGCTGTGTTGGGGAGGGAGCTATGGAAACGTGGGGCTATTCCGGCCACGTTGGTAGCTATGTATTATCCTGCTTCACTTTGTTTGCCGAAATCGTCGCAGTCCATTAGTTTGCATTTTGACTGTGTTGTGTACTGTTGTGTTTGCTGTTGCACGTTCAGAGAATGGACGTACGCACTGTACGTTCGACGTGACGTCTAATGTAAACGCCCAACCTCCAATGGACAAGTGCCCGAATAGCCATAGAAAACCTTGACTTAAATTAGAATAGGACAGAATAGGAACACGTGAAACACGGCCATGCTTGCTTGCTTGTTAGTAATTGATTGTAACAGTGTTTTTTGTCTATTTCTGCTGTCACAGACGTGAAAGCTTCAATGACTACTCACGCACGTGGACTAGGTAAATAACTTTCCGTCCGTATGCATGAACTTACTCGTCCCGTTTTGTGTGTGAGGCACTGCGAATCACAAAAGGTGTGGGTGTAGTGTGATGTCCTCTGACTGATGCACTACGCAACGCACCCGTGCATTTAGTTATGTATGTACGTACACGCTTACGAATATGCACTCATCCGCTGCGGTAGTCAAGAACAGTAGATACGTAGTGTGTGTTGTGTAATACAAGTGCCGTTTGTACCACTTCACGTATGGCCACCGTGCTCGTAAAACGTGAACGCTTTCACATTCTTCCGCTCAATCTCCTTCTGTTCACACCTTGGTCTTGTTGTCCAGTTGCAGTTTGCGCAAAAATTTTTTACATTTTCTTCTCTTGTCCTTCATGTTTGCGGTTTTCGCATGCATACTATTCATTACGTTTTCGGAAAACTCAATCTGACTTCTGACTGATATTTTTGGCTGCTATGATTATGATGTTTTCTATCCTTATATGTGCTTGTGCATGACGACCTGTATTTTCAGTAGTTCGCATTTGCGGCGTGGTATAATGAATGTAAGAATCATGAATGTTTTCTTTAAAGTTTGTGTATGCGATTTACTTCATTTTTTGGCCACATATGCTCCTGTTTTGATGGTTTCATTGGATTCTACATGGAATTAGCTTCAGAATGATATAGGCATGTCCATATCACTTTGTGAATATTGATGAAGCTACAAGCCCTCAAAGATAGCACGTATGGCCCCCGACCGGGCCAAAATTCCAACTTTGAGGCTGCATATCTCCAGAATGGGGGGTCCCAGGAAGCTGAAATGTTGCACGATTTGGTTTCTCCCTAAGAGCTACCTGTGTACCAAATTTGAAAAAAATCGGAGTTGGTGCGTGCTAAATGTACAAAAATTTGGGTGATATGCCATGGAATTGCTCTATTTGTCTGTTTGTGAGTCGTGCACTTCCTGGAATGACTCGGCTTCTTTTTTCTTATTCATTCGTATGCTTTACTTTTATTCCTTTCCCGCAGCAAAAGCTTTCAACCAGCTGAGCTAATTATTTACAAGCAGCTTATTCATTTGGGTGTTTGCTTTGATTGATTGATTTGTATGTTGTGTAGGCGCATAGGACTCAAGAGCGTATATGTTGAGTTCGCTGCGCTACGCTAAATGCATTCTTGGTGTAGTAGTCGCTTTTGGATGTGCGCTGCTCTGCTTTTATCCATAGGACAAGCTGGAATCCTTTTATGTCTCATTGCGTGCGTTATGTGCGTATAGCTCATGTATGCGGTGCTGCACCCTTTTCGTTCAAGGTCGTTTAGCTTGGGTTAGCCTTGCAGTGCACTTGTGTGCCTCGTTTGTCAAATCTGTCAATGTGTTGCTTGACGTCTGTGCATATTTTTTGTCTTGTCCTACCGTCCTGTTATTTCCGTCAAATTGTCAGATTTTCCTGCACTTTCCCTTTTGTGTTTTCATTGAGCATTTTTTGCTCTTACGCCCTCGGCGTAAGAGCTACATGGAATGAGTTTTTCACTCATGTTGTAGGGGTGTCTGAGGTGTGATTTTTTCTGAGTTTCACGCTTATATATGCGTTGTAGCATATATTTAATGTTTCTGCAATTTTCTACGTATGTAGAAAGGATACGCAATCCATGGAATCAGTATTGAAGGCGCGCAATCCATCGTTTCAGTATTGAAGTCGCGCAATCCATCATTTTAGTACTGAGGGCGTGACGTAATTCATGAATGCGATAGTCTCAATAGGTGAGTTTATGTATAATGAATTTGAAGTAAAAATGTCAGACGAGTAGAGGATTTGAACTGGTGACATGAGTATTAGAAGAGGAAAGAGTTACCACTTGGGCCATCTCGGCGATTACTAATATTTTTGAAACAGCTGAATAAATAGGTGGTGCGCATGGATAAATTTGCATATGAGACGGTTGTTATTTGTTGAGACGTGTTTGGGCAGGTTCTGCTATAGCTGCGCTGGCAGGTGCCTGCGAGGTATTATGTTTGCAACGCATGGAGATAGTGTATTGATTGTCAAAGATGGGTGCAGTGAGCGGGGGCATGCCTGTATGGCAGACAGCGAGCGGTAACTACAAAGAGTGAGTGGGAGCGTCTGTGGCAGGCAGCAAGCGAGGGCTGATTGAGCGAGGGAGTGTGAGGAGTTGTGGGAAGAGCTCATTGTTGTGTTTTCAGTCAGTCAGAGGGCGGTTTGGTTCTGTTGTTCTCGCGATTGCTCTGATTGGGATATTGCGCAACACCTGTGTGATGTCATTTGAGAAGATAAAGCAGTATCTGTACTGAGAAGACAAATGAGATGCATTATTGTGCTGTATCCAAGGTAATTCATCACATGAAGAGTTCCTGAATAATATGAAAATGAAGAAGCTGGAGACAGTGGAAAAGTTTTTCCAAAGAGAAACTGTACCTCGTCAGAACCTTTTCTCATCTTGACTTTGAAAGTGAACTGAAAAGTATGACAAACAAAACCGATTTTGCACAAAATTTTCTCGCATATTTGTGAGCGTTCACCATTTAGGGTAAAAATTCATTCGTTTGGTAAAATATTTGAGTTGAAATGCTGTATTGGTAGTGAGAAATATCCCATTCCTTTCACAAAAGCAATTTCGAGCTTTTTCTACCCACTTTTTGCTGCCAAATGATTGAAAGAAAAGAATTAAAGATAAGATAATACTATGAAGATAATAGTATGAAAATAAGATAATACTATGAAGATAATTGTTGAGAGCAGAGCAGGTCTTTATGTTTTTGATCTTCTTTTTAGCTTCTTGCTCTGTTTTGCTGCTTAGCTTTTTCCTCTCTTTCAGCTTTTTTGGTCATTTTAAAGATGGGGCCGCATAAAAAAACTTGGGGTCGAGAAACACCAAAATATCTTAATATTATGTTACAGAGCCGCTAAAACGCTGGTATGTTCATTTACTACACACATATGCAACAGTAATCAAAAGTTATTGCTTGGTATGCCTTTGTATGGGAAGCAGCATCTGGCTTGGGTTTGAACTGCGCGCCGTTTTCTTCAAGTGCTCCTTTGAAAAGAGCGGAAGAGAGAAGCGAAGCGAAAGAGAGAGAAGCAACATGTCACGTCATGTTGTTGCATGCCTCTTGTGTGTGTGCTATGTGCTGCCTGTGTGCTGGCTGGCTGGCGAGCGGGCAGAAGAGAAAAGAAGCGAAGCGAGAGAGAGAGAGAGAGAGAGAGAGAGAGAAGGCAACAAAATGCGGGCAGTCAGGCTACGGCTTGCGCGTGCGGTAAAACAAGACGGACAGATGGAAAATCCAGCCAGCCATTCAGCGCTTATGTAGAGAAGAGCGCGCAATTCAAACTCAAGCCAGATGCTGCTTCCCATACAAAAGCATACCAGCAATAACTATTGTGTTTTGTTCTATGCACATGTAACAAGTGAACCTACCAGAGTTTTAGGGGCTCGGCTACATGATTTTGAGGGTAATTTTATGTTTCACGACCCTGAAACTTTTTATGCGGCCCCATCTTTAATCAAAAATGATTTTTGCTCTTTGCTAGCTGTTAACACCTACCCCGAGGAAGCCGTCATTGTTGTCAACAACTTTTACTTTTGTTGTCAGATTGTTGTCGGATTTTGTATGGTTGTTGTCGGATCCGGCAACAACAGTACAAAATGTTTGTTGTCGGTTTGTTGTCGGATTTTGTACTGTTGTTGTCGGATCCGACAACAACCATACAAAATCCGACAACAATCTGACAACAATCCGACAACAAAAGTAAAAGTTGTTGACAACAATGACGGCTTCCTCGGGGTAGGTGTTAAGCTTTTCCTATCCTTTAGCTTTTTGCTCATTTTGATCAAAAAATTCTTACTCTTCTGACCATAGGTACTGCTTTTTCCTCTTAATACTGCAAAAGCTTCGCTATAGCTCTTAGCTTTTTGCTCTAGCTTTTTCATCTTGCTTTATTGGACAACATTGAAGTAAACGGTCACACAACCTTATTTTCTCATCTTGACTTTCAAAGTGAACTGAACAGTATGACAAGCAAAACTCATTTGGAAAACTTAGAGAGTATGGGAAGTGAAAATGGGATGGGAGTAGTAGATGAAGAGATAGATAATAATATGAAGATAAGAAAATAATATGAAGAAAAGATAATCCAATGAAGATAATAATACGAAGAAAAGATAATACTATAAAATTATGGTATGAAGATAAGGTAATAAGGGTGGTTTTTTCTCCTTACGATTTTGATTGCCAATTTTCTGACCATAAGTACTGCTTTTTGTCTTTGCTAGGTGTCAAGATTTTCCTCTCTTTTAGCTTTTTGCGCATTTCGATCAGAAATTTTTTACCCTTCTGACCATAAACTACCATTTTCTTTTCTTCAACGAAACCACCCACACTTTGCTTCTTGTAAGAGCAACTCCTTTTTTTCCACTGGAAAAAAATCTGCAAATCCGAAGACAATCCATCCAAAACCAGAAACACCCATAAATCCAGCTCACCTCCATCACAAAGCAAACAACCACCCATCAAAACAGCCGTCCCTTTTTACCTAAACTAAGCTTGTTTCGAACATGTGCGTTGGGTTGGGTAGTATTGTATGTACATAGAAGAGCATAGAAAAGACTTCTGAGTGTACTATTACTAGTACTCGCTCACTCCGCAGAACTTTGTTTGCAACGATTTTCTTGAAATTTCAGGGACGAATTGGCTCAAACAATGAGAACGCCCAGCCCCACCCTTGACAGTGCCTCAAATTCTCTGACCGGACATTCACTCACCGCACCTTCTACCGTTGTGATAAAGCGCAAGCAAGGAGAAGGCGCGGACGGGAATATCAGAAACCTGCCGGGGCCCGGGGAAAATGTGGATACATTGCTGGACACCAGCACTTCTCAGGTAATATTGCTGCAACTTTTTGGAAGACGGAAAGCCGATCGATATTGCGTTGGATAATCTGGTTTTTGAGCGCCTGTAGGAAATACGTTAGTAGTGGACAGGCAGGGAGGGAGGGAGGAACCAGTTGAAGTGGACAGACAAAAGACAGGCTCGCTGGGTTGGGCAGCCTTCGCTAATTGCGCTCACTGGGCGCACAGCACAGCAAACAGGCAAGAAGAACGATGACAAGACAAGTGGAAAGCCTAGCCCAAGGAGTGACCAGAGAAAATAAACGCCTCTCCTCCGTCTTCCAAAAACTTGAGGCAACTATATGAAATATGTAGGATTGGGTGGACGCGGGGTAATTTGGACCAGGGAAGATAATGGAGCCACCACCAGTGGTTGAACATTATTTGTTGAGATTCCTTCCCTCTCACCCATCCTAATTGAGTAAAGTGAGGTGGCCCGATTTACCCCCCCCCCCCCCCCCTCCAATCGGCCCGAATTTTGTCGCACTATCGTACAACGCAGATGTGGCATGCGTTTTTGCTGCGCAACTCTTCCCTGATGCCATCTATACCCCGTGCTTTCCTATGAGATTCTTGATGGTTGGTAATGGCATAAAGTTTTGGGGGAATTAGACATGTGCTTTTCATATTGATAAGTAGCTTGCCTTTGAACATTAGGTTGATGGTAGAAGGAGCCATAAGGGGCACACTTTGAATAATGTATGATGCCTTGCAAGAGGACATTGGTTTGCTATTCTCACTGGCATATTTTATTAGCATTCGCTTGATTTTGATGAAGCTTGTCTTCGTCGCTGTGGGTATGAAAGTGATAAAATTGTCAGCATTGTATGTTGCTTGGCTCTTTGCGGCTTACAGTGTATTGATTTCCTCACTTACGCGTTTATGTGTGTACGTAACGTACGTACAGTACATGCATCCAAAAGTGGGCTTAGCTTGTGAGCTAAAGGCAGACCATACATACCGTACATACAATACAGTGCATAGGTTCCAGCTCCTTGGTACTTTTCCGCACAGGAGTGGATGGGTACCACCATGCCTCACTACTTTCTTGCACTTTTAAGCTTGTATGCAACGCTCTCTTGCTGTTGTAGGCTGATAGCGTGCTTCGCAGACAAATTAGCTTAGTTGGAACATGTAGCTGAGCCGGCCTTTTTCCAGTCCATTTTTGATGATTTTTATGTAAATTTGAGGCGTATGTGAGTGGTGTTTGGTTATAGGCCGACTAATTTTCTTCTTGCAATATGAGATGACTTTCATTTTTTCCTATTGCAGCTTGGTGATAAGGCTCTTCATGGAATGATGACTAGTTGGATTGATTCAGCCATGGACAGCATTAAGGTATGTTCAACGTGCTGTGTAGAAAACGTTCAGTAGCGAAACGCGTGCTTGAATGCGTTCCAAGTTTCACTGCTAGCTTCGGTTTTTCCCGCA
>JASAMW010003366.1:0-10763 GCA_030247985.1 Epsilonema sp. ZAB3_2
CTACATAGTGAAAAATGCAGCAAAAATTTTCCCGCCTTTTTTATTTTTCAAGATAAATGAGCAATACCATTGAAACTTTTTTCTCATGAGAAGCCTATCTTATGTAGAATTTGATGTAGATTTCAAAAATAAAATCGTTTTCTCCAAAAAATTTAACCCCTAGCATATAATTTTGCAAAAGTAGTATATTCTTGAGAATTCTTGGGTAAGGGTTAAATTTTTTAGGAAAATCAATTTTATATTTCAAATCTACATCAAATTCTACATAAAATAGGCTACTTATGAGGAAAAAGTTTCAGTGGTATTGCTCATTTATCTTGAAAAATAAAAAAGGCGGGAAAATTTTTGTTGCATTTTTCACTATTCATGAGGACTGTAGTCCCAATTCTTATTATAGAGATTTTTTGTGGTAGTACTAAAGTTTTTAGGCCTAACCCTTCTCTACTTTCTGTCAAAATTTTACCCCGTGCAGGGCATGTATTCACGCCGTGGTATTCAAAAAACTAAATTTGCAACAGGTGCGAAATATATAGAAATGCACTTTGTGATGCTATATCTCGCCACACAGGTGGCCAATTGGGCTCAAAATTGGTCCAGACTTGGGTCCCTATGGGATCTTTCCGCTTGCCAAATTGTAGCCCTCTAAGCCCTGCGATTGCTGAAATATGGCTAAAAACGTTGAAAACGGCAAAAATGCGACCTGCCCACCTTGACCCATCAATATCTCGATGATGTTGGAACAAATTTTTTCCTAAAACTTCATCAACATATGCAGTTTTTGATGGGGAATCCGATAGGCTTATTATCTCGATTCACAAAAAGTACCCCCCTTCCGCCTACACGCCAAGCTGAGGCAGCCCCGCTCGCGGCAGTTAAACGTGTATTAAAAGTAGTTCATGTGGAATACAGGAGTACATGCAAAAGCTCTGGCGTGGGTAATTTATTGTTTCGCGAGATTTTGTTTTTGCCAAATGGACAGAACAACTTTTTTGGCAATTACTAATATTCGCAATAAAACTTTACAACAGTTACTCAAAATATGCAAGACACCTTGTCGAAAACGCCGGACTACTGGTTTAGGCAATACCCTACGGCTTGCCAAAAAGGTACGAACGAACTGCCGCCAGCACAGCCGCCCCAGCTTGACGTGTATACTACAGGCTACTCTCAATCCTTACAGAAAACGTCTCTTAATACAGATCCCCAAAAATACCATGATTTCAGTACTCAACATGCTTCCCACTCCCCTAATCCTTGTGGTACTCCTAATTTGTTACATTCTTGAAGGTGGATATTTGGTTAAACCTTCCAGTGACTGTAACGGTCACATTGTACAGCTCTGCCTCTTGAAATGTTATGTTCCACACTGCAGTGTTTGTGAAATTGAAGTACCCATAGTCAGATTGATTCTGTATATTGGTGTATGTCCACATATACTGCAAGTTTTGCCCAGATGAACCTATATTTTCATAATTAAAATGCTATTCAGCTTTATGTAGTGTGCCTTACCTTGTACCAACAATCCTTACTCAGGGGTATATGGTGGCTTAGAGAACATATGGGCTCACAACGTGAGCCCATCAGGGGGTTTGGGTGGTAGAGTGGAGCCCCCAAGAATGAAGGTCTGGGGGCAAGAGCCCAGCAAGTCTGGGGGGTAAGGGAAATTTTTTATACTTATTGGTCCAGATGCTGCATTTAAATGCTGAGCTCAAGCGTCTGAGGCTATTTTGGCCAGGAAATGCTTATTGCTAAATTTCATTGTACAGCAATGCTGCAAACAAAACAAGTACACAAATACAGTACATTGGCAAGATGTACATACATACATACATAGATAAGATGGGATGAAGCAAGGTGGGATGGATAACACATTTAGGTAGGTAGGTACAAAGGCTTCAGGCTTGCGACAAGTGAGGGAAAGGAATGGCAGCAGAGTGGAGATTTAGTGGTAGAGTGACCCCACATATGATCTCCTACTATCGCAGCCACAACTAATGCCATGATTACCTTTTCATGCAGCTTTGACACCATTACAGTCACAGAAAAAATCTTTTTCCATGAAGATGGGTTGAATATGTTATCCCCTAGCAGCCCAAGTTTGGGGTGTAGAAGCAAGAACTGGGGTGTAATACCACCCTAATATACTATGACTGTATACCCCTGATTGTAAGAAATCAACTCCAAAGACTAAAAGATCACATTACCAAGGAGCTATAAGTAGAGGAGACGACACTCCCCCAAATATCGGGCGGAGGCAGTGTCCGGGCCTATGTAGCAAGGTTTCGACCTCTCTTCTTCAGGCATCCGTGGCATTCCAAATAGACAGAATCCAGCCAAGGTACGATAATGCGTATACCTCAACTTTCTTCGATCTTTTCAATGGTGGGGTCGGCGTTGACCCATTCCCAATTGGTATGGCCAAAAATGGCCATTTTTCAGATTTTTGACAAAAGTAGGGTATTTTGCTGGCCTCGGCGCAAAACGCACAGAGCCAGCCAAATGCCGTCCTTCTCAAATTCCACCAGCAAGGGTCCAAGCTTCGCACTGGTGGTGTTAACTCCTTCCCCACCACACTGGCAACCTGAGAAATTGATGGAAAACCGCCTTTTTACATGCATTTCTACCCAAATATGCTACCCTAGTGCAGTCAAGCATGGAAATTTAGAGTACCCTACCCTAGTTTTATGCGTAGATTTCGAAAATAAATGTGGTTTTTTTTCATTTTCCTACATTTAAGGCCTGATAAACCCGGGTTTACGCATGTTCTCGGATGGAAAAGTGTGTTAAAAGCAAACGTTTTAAAAATCAGGTACCCTGGCCTAATTTCATGTGTAGATTTCAAAAATGACCTTAATTTTTACATTCTTCCACTTTTAAGGCCTAATATACCCGATTTTTTACTGAAAATGGCATAAAAAGATGCTATTTAGGCCTTAAACGTGGGAAAATTTAAAAATTAAGGTCATTTTTGAAATCTACACATAAAATTAGGCCAGGGTACCTGATTTTTAAAACGTTTGCTTTTAACACACTTTTCCATCCGAGAACACGCGAAAACCCGGGGTTATCAGGCCTTAAACGTAGGAAAATGAAAAAACCCACATTTATTTTCGAAATCTACGCATAAAACTAGGGTAGGGTACTCTAAATTTCCATGCTTGACTGCACTAGGGTAGCATATTTGGGTAGAAATGCATGTAAAAAGGCGGTTTTCCATCAATTTCTCAGGTTGCCAGTGTGGTGGGGAAGGAGTTAACACCACCAGTGCGAAGCTTGGACCCTTGGTGGTGGAATTTGAGAAGGACGGCATTTGGCTGGCTCTGTGCGTTTTGCGCCGAGGCCAGCAAAATACCTTACTTTTGTCAAAAATCTGAAAAATGGCCATTTTTGGCCATACCAATTGGGAATGGGTTAACGCCGACCCCACCATTGAAAAGATCGAAGAAAGTTGAGGTATACGCATTATCGTACCTTGGCTGGATTCTGTCTATTTGGAATGCCACGGATGCCTGAAGAAGAGAGGTCGAAACCTTGCTAGGCCCGGACACTGCCTCTGCCCGATATTTGGGGGAGTGTCGTCTCCTCTACTTATAGCTCCTTGACATTACCAAGTAAACTGTGATTGCATGTGACTTGGGTCTCCATACCAACAACAACCAAATGGGAATGAAGAATTTGCAAGGGTAACTCAAGCACTGGAATAACATTTATTGCAGCATTTGCTTGCAGTTCCATTCCGTAAAAGGTTTGTGAAACTATTTCCAGGTATGATGCTCCCACCTCAAGAGAAACTTTTTCTAATAATGTATAGCAAGAAACTGTTAGATGCATCACATTTTATATTATTAGTTGTTGAGCTGTACATGTGTATGCATGCAGACAATGTACAGTGAAGAATGCAGGGACTATACCATACATACCCCACTAGGTGCAGGATACAACTTGACAAGGAATAGCAAACCTTTTCTGGCAGGAACTGAGGAACACCACTTTCAGAATTACTTTGATTTGCAACCAAACCATTCAAGTCTATCAAGCTCATAGTTGGAAGAAAGGCTAAAATAGGATGTGGATGTGATGTACAGTACAATAGTTATTTCTACAGTATAGTAGTAGCCTTTTAGCATTTTACTTGGTCTCTGGCATAGTGGATAATAAGATGCATTGCTGCTGCTGACATCACTGATCAACTTAAATTCATCCCTTGATCCATCAAAAGTAGAATTCACCCAATATGACTCTGAGGATGACCAAATTGAGGCATTTATGTTTGCTAGAGTGCCACCAAATCTGTTACACATAATCTCAGCCTCTGTGAAATTCATAGTTTCATTTGAAAACAGAAGCTCCTGGTTCACATCCAGTAGCCAAGTGGCAAAACAGAATGCTACACCAGCAATAAACATGTTTAAAAACTACTGTATTGCACTGTCACACTAAGCAAAACTCATAGTGGCAAGAAGTGTCCAGCAGGCAAGGCACCATAAAATACCTGATTGGCTGACATAAGATACAGCAAGAAAGAGCCGCACAGTATGACCAACTGGAATCATATTATCCATAGCCATATGGTGAAAGTTTCCAACCCATTCATACTCAATGTGGTCAACAGAAAGTGATGGAGATGGACAAAGTGCAGTGAACTGAAAAGGAGCATTTTTACAATTTTGCAATTTGCATACAGACCACCATTGATAGTATTTTACCATAACCTACTCTACAAACATTTTGTAATTGTGAGCTGTAGTGGTTGCAGCCTTCTGACCCAGACGCAGATGCTTGAATAGCATAATGAGTTTGCGCAGTAAACATCACTGTGAGTTGTTCTGATGATTGATTGAAAATAGCACTAGATAAAGAAGCATTGACAGCCCATCCATTCAGACCAGCTGCAATATACAATCAGTCAAAATCATAAAAAACCTGTGTATACCTATGTACATGTAATTCTGATGAAACTATCAGAACCCAACAAAGAAGGACCACAGAATACCCCATTGAACAACATTCATCAGAGGGAAGAAAATGTACAACCACTACATATCAAGACATGTTGAATGGATGGAATGGGTGGGAATCACCCAGTGAGTGGGAAATCAGGGTGACCAGTTTAGAGAGAGTTTTGGTGCTTATTGCCATAGCTCTGTATGTTGTCTTAATATAGTTTAATGATCGTTCTCTATTCTTTGGTCCTGCCTACAAAATGATATCCTTAGATCCTTACCATTGCAAGGAACTGTTGCATTGAAAGTATAATTTACACCAATGTAGCCAAGTGTTGGTCCACTTATGCTAAATTCACTGAAGCATGAGCTGACATGGAATAAAAGTGATATGCTAGCTTCTGACACTCTGTTGTAAAGGAACACAGTTAGGGTAAACAAGCCATCACAGCCATAAATGTGTTGCAGCTGAAGTTCTGATGAACCAACAGTTAGATTTAATTGAGATGATATTGTTGTGAAACCTGGGACATAAGTGCACTTGGTTGGTGATAATGTGTAAGCTTCAACAGAAGAGGTGGTATGGCCATAATCAGCAATGATGCATGTGTTATTGTCAAATACACAATCAACTGCATTCAAATGAAACACTGTCGGATGATCTATTATGCTTTGCCCTTGTAATGACAGATTGAGGTGACTGCAAATGGGGTTGATCGTGGAAAAATTAAGTGAAAATGTATTGTTTCCTCCTGTTATAAGTTCAATAATCATAACAGAGTAGTCTTGAGGCTGAAAGAAGCATTTTTGGAAAGTCATTAAAGTCTGGTCAGAGAGAGTTCGCTATGGGACTCAAGTTGTTCTGTGTAGTTTGCATGTACTTCTGCTATGGAGATAAATCCACATTTGTGAATCTATTTACTGACACAATGTGCTTTGAATGCCATGGCGAACTCTTACTGGCCAGACTATAGTCAACATTCAACATTTTTCCCAGCTTCACCTTCTGCATTATTGACTAACCTGTGAACTAAGATACAAATTATATTCAAGAGTTTGGATGATAATCTCAGTCCCATTGTTCAGTTGCAATGCGAATGAAACATTTTGAGCTGAAATATTACATTGAATACATGGCTGGACTACATACTTTCACACATCATAGCACAACAGACAAAGTATTGAGTCATTCTATAGGAAAATACCTTTTTCTATTTCCACAATTATGACTATCTTAACCCAATACCCAGCCAAAGCTGTATCATTCAGCAAACTCAGTGCTGTATAGTTAGACTCATCTCCATTATATGGCACTGAAGCATTTGCAGTGATTGGATAAGTAACAACAGTGAGCTGAAATAGATAAAGGCATTGTCAAATGATGTGTGTCACATTTATCATTGCAATCCACAAATCATACTACTGGCACATCTCCTGTCTCAGACAAAAAGCACACTTCTTGGAAGAAGTCAGTGAATTGGAGTTTAGTGGGATTGCCTTCATTATTGAAAACAACAGGTAGACAAACCAAAAAATCAAAAGTAATCAGGCAAAAATATGGAGCAAAGGCATGAAGTGCAAGGAAATGCATTCTTCAATACAGTTTGAGAATGGAGACATTCCCAAAACTGGCACATACATTCTTTTCCATTCTTATTTGATTGAATTTTCCAGTAATAGTCATAGTAATATTGTATGTGGATTCTGCTGAAAAACTGACACTCCATGATGACTCATTTGATAGGTATGTGCCTGCATCTGATAAGTTGAATAGGTTCTGATAGTTCCATGAATAAGTTAGTTCCTGTCCTGATTGTGCTAAAAGTAAAAGTATGCAAAAGCTGCTATGTGGCTGGATTAATCAATAATAGCTGAATTTACTCCTTACTTTCTAAGAGGTGTTGTGCCTTGAATTGTTTGTGAACTCCAACTGCAACCAATGAATCATGAACAACTGACAAAGGATAACTCAGAAGTGGTACTGCATTTACAATTCTGGTACTTGATGATACAGTTCCAAGTGATTGCAGCAAGGGAAATGAAATGCTAATATTTGCATCTCCCAACTAAACATTTAAAGTGTGACACAATATTCCAGAAATAGTAAATAAAAGGGTACTGTGGGGTAAACCTGGACATGGGGGTAAACCCAGACACATTGTATATATCAGCAACCATAAGACCGATTGAGACAAGTATTCTACCAATCGATTCCTTGAACTCTCCTCTTTCAAATGAGCTACCATGTTCACCATTTGCTGAAGCGGCAAGTTCAGAAAATCTTAGGTGTCCGGGTTTACCCTGTGTCCGGGTTTACCCCATAGTACCCTACATTGTGTTTCATAATATACTCTCCAGATGTTTGTGTCTCTATATCTCCACAGAGGAGTGTAATTTTAGAATGCGGTCTTTTGTAATAAGTAGCCAAGGCTTCAACATTTATGTAAACAAAATGTCAACTTTCTAGGCCAACAGAAAGTGGCTTAAAACTAGAGATGCAGCGTTATACCGATAAAATTTTTCTCATATTGATATCAAATTTTTAAAATTGGGAAATGTCAATATTGATCTAAAACAACAACATTGATATCAATGTCATATCAAAATTGGGCAAAAGTAAAATATTGATATCAATCTGAATATCAACCATTTTTGTTCAAAAATATCAAACTTCTGATGTTTTTGCAGCACCTTTTTTGGCCAAAACTTGCTTGCACTACCTCTAATTTAGTGAAAATTTTTTGCCACCCAGTACATGTACTACCTTTGACAGGCAATGGTGATGATGTGATAGCAGTGAAATGCATGTGCTTCAGACAAAGACTGAAAATTTACACACTGAAGTTTGGTGGCAGCCCAGCATATGGCATTAGCAGACAAACAGGCACCAAAATAGTACCAATACCACACTTCCATTGTTCACTGGTAAGAAGTATACAGCAGGAAATGATTTTTCTGATTGTATTTTGATTGATTCCCTTCCAACTTCTCCCCCTCCCACACACACACCCTGATGTTAAATTGTAAATGATCCCTGCTGAAACAGTTGTGCTATTTTAGAACAACTGTTTGTGCAGTACACATGGAAAATTGTCAATAGTACTGGATTTTTACTCTACTCATCTGGTTCACCAACGTATTTCAATTACTTTACAGCTGTGTTCAACACCTTGGATGATTATATCATTGAAGTTTATGCTTTCAATGGCATTCAAGAAATATCACTGAGAAAGAATGTAGACTATGTTCCTTTTCTGATATTTTTTATCTTGAAACTATTGTGCTAATGTTGTGAGTAAACTCATGGTGATTCATGGTGAGTTTGATTGGCCCTATGCTTTATATCATGCTTACAGGGAATTCCCCAGGAGTTCACGGCAAGTTCCTCTATACATTCAAAACTGTCTTTCGTTTGGGGTACGTTCGTCGCATTTTATTTACGTCGCATTTTATGTTGTTTATCCGGCACTTTGTGATATGCCGGGGCACTGACACTAGTCACTAGTGAATTTTCGGCCAGTGCCCCGGCGTAACACAAAGTGCCGGATAAAAATTACTTGGTACAACGCCTGGCACTCTGCCAAGCAAGCCAGTTGGCTTGCCCAAACGTGACAAACGAAAGACAGTTTTGAATGTATAGAGGAACTTGCCGTGTTTCTCACTATGTGTGTTTGAGTTACGGTATCCTGTTTCATTTGTTGTTTCCAAAGTTTTTTTGCTGTACAGGTTTCTGTGCACCCACTGCTAGTGGATCTTGTTGGCCTTGTGCCATTCAATGATAATGTATCTGACCTGAAACCATTGCAAAACCTCAACCATTTGACACTTGCTGGCTCATTTCTTTATGTCAACATCAGTCTTGCTACTTGTAGGCAACACCATAATGTGATCTTATGGAAATTTTATAGTTGTGTGAAGTGTTCTTTCATCTTCTTGACATACCCTATTTTACCAGTGCATAGCCCCCTCGGGTAGTGACCGCAACAAGTAAAGTACTTTTACTTTTACCAGTTACCGGCACCCATTTTTGCTGCTGGTAATTACTTCACTTTTACTGTTGCCGGACACCCTTCGAAAATCGTACTTTTACTTTACCAGCAATTTGAAAATTTTACCGGTACTGAAAAAATTTGGCAAACGTAAAAAAGTAAATTTTGCCAATTATTCAGCTTCACATCACTGTCTGCGAAACGTTTTCGTGCATCTTTTTGGTACAAATAGTCAAATTTTCTTCTACAAAATGAATGCATACATATATACAGTACATAAATTTATATACATACATGCATACAATGTACAGCATGAGCATACGTACATATTGAAGCAACTGAACACACATTTATTTACCATACCAACTAAGAGCAGTAGCACTGACTGGTAAAAAACCCCTCAGAAAACCTCTGAAATATGTAGGCTATACTTACTACTTACCAGCAGCAGTTTACCTTTTACTGGACATTGAGCAGCTTTGGTAAAGTAATAACTTTTACTTTACCGGCTTTTCCTAGTCCCGCCAGTACGTACTTTTACTTTACCGAATTTTTCAAAAGTGCAAGTAACGGTCACTACCCTAGGGCCCCCCTGCCCTATGCATAGCCGCATATTGGCACAACATAAAAAATATTTCATTCATAGCCCCTAGTGCATAGCCCCAATGTACTATTGAGTACCTGAAGTTACCTATCTCAGTTGGTCATAAGCAACCCATAGCCACTCCCCCCCCCCCCCCCACCAAGCTAAGTGCTAAGATGCCTATGAGCCTGCTTAGGATGTATTGTACTAGAATAACCCCATTTTGACCTAAATTATTCCCTAAAACACGTGTTTTTGACCTACAAAAATATGCATCTGCACACCTCTCAAACACATAAGAAATGCTCCATGCATAGCCCCTATGCATAGCCCCATATTGGACTTCTCAATTTATTCACCAGTTATTAATTATGGTAATTGCTTTAGCTGCAAATGTTACTCTGGCATATAAATTGAGCAATGGGACAGAAATAGTGTCAACAGCACTCAACATTGAAATTTATTTCAATAATGAGGTGAGTTTTGAGTTTTGACTGCCATTGAGCATGAGAAAACCTTCAATGAAACACAGCAGCAGTAAATTTTGTTATTTCAGCCACAGTTCTATGAATTAGCTGTAATTGAGCTATTGTCTGGTACAAATCATTCACTTCACCTTAACTTTTCTTCTATTCCACTTGCATGCTCAAATGTATCATTTCTACCATTGGGGGAAACCATCATTGACTTTCCATCTAACTTTTCTTTGGATTTGGCTCAATGTCCTCAAGACCCACACCTTTGCATCATTGTAAACTTGGAAGAAAACTGGTACACAGGAGATGCATTTTCATTTGAAGAGGCTAACTGCAGTGCAATGACTTACTTTTCACTTATGTCCTCACCACTACTTCTCAATACAGACGTCTCTTTGCTGATACTACAGCATACTTTTGGCTGTGACAGACTGTATAATGGCACTATCATATTGTATAATCCAGTTTCTGAAGCTAGAATACCCATTGTCATAAATGTCAGCACTTGTGAGGGAGACATTGCTGTTAGTGGCCCCTCACTATTGCTTACTGGAAGTGGGCATAACTATTCAGCCACTGCTCCTTGCCTAGGTGACTATCTTTCATCTGCATGTTTTTTTGTATCTACATGTGTAAATGAACTTGATTTGCCTATTTATAGGAAATGTCAAGCATTGGGTGAGTATGAACAATTCAAATACAACTGAGATTGCTTTCAATAACTCAATGCCTGCACTAGCATTCATCACATTTCATGAACCCAAGGAGCACT
>JASAMW010003367.1:0-25549 GCA_030247985.1 Epsilonema sp. ZAB3_2
GAGGATGAAGCCAGGTGAGCTAGCTTCAACTGGAACGTCTGATGTAGATGGCTGCATAGCGTCATACTGCAAAAGTAAAAATACAGTTTGATTAAACGTGCTAGCCTATGCCCGAAATCCTCTTCTTGTTTCAGGCACTGGAGCGGCGTCAATGAAGTGGCTGGTGGTCATTGGTCCAGCTAGTGCGAGCGCCCTGGTGCTAGGATCTGTGCTCATTTCCTGCAAGCAGGAAGAAGTTCACTTATCCACAGCTCCGGGATTCTCGCTCACGCTTGGCCCAAAACAGCTGCATTTGGAAATGCTGGGGCAGCTGCTGCAATGGCGATCCTCCAAGCAGTTGATCATCCATCGTCTGAGACTGGAGATGTCTGCTGGGTAGAGGCGGAGGATGAAATGGACCAGAGATGGATGGAATCCAACCACTGCTGTCGGCGGCTCCAATGGGCAGCACTGGGACACTGTATTCTACATGAAGGTTCGTCAAGCGATGGCAAAAAAGAAGGTAGATGATGTTGAAGCAGTTGCGATGGCAGCTAGACGATTGCCAAATGATGTAGAGATGGCAACTGCAGGCAAAAGAATAGTACTGTGCCATCGTGAAGATAGGAGCCAGCTGGTAGGTATTTCTGATGGGTGTAGGAGGTGGCCATTGTCCATGATCACTGGGCAGGTGTCCATCACTGGAGACAGAGTGAAAGTTGTTAGTGGGGCCATCTGCAACACGGCTGCCATGTATGACGTCAGAATTACAGGTCACACTGGGTTCGATGTCCACTCCGTCATCGCTGGGACATCACAGTATCCTGAATCGATCCATCGAAGAGGCGACGGTTAGTTGGGGCGACGTCTGGGGGTGGTGTACCAACTGCCATGCTGCCAAGTCAACACGATCACGCACTCTGCTCCAGGCGTTGGGTGAGTGGCTACTGATCCTCTCACACGTACGAGAGTGGTAGCATTCCGGGCTTGACAGGTTTCACCTACTGAACCGTCCCAGTCGATTGAGCTGAGCAGCCTGTCTATCACGCCGGGATCTTCACTTGTAGAGTTTCCGGTACTCTACGGGTGCAGCGGGTGGGCCAACTCCAGCAGAGACTTCCAGAACCCAGGTGATCAGTCTGACCCTCCGCTAGATTCGGTGCCTTGACCCTCTCCCCCTTCCTGAAGGCCTCCCCCACGAGGACAGTCTACTCGCCTGGCAGCAGAAGCACCTCCAGTCCAGAAGAGACGGAGAAGTCGACGCTAGGCTAACATTGGAAGGCTCTGCAAGCGTCCAAACCCACGTGACGCAGGACTGTACTCAACCAGGACACGAGTTCCCCCGTAGACATGGGCCACTCCATGGGCGTGGCACTCAATCCCGGTTCCACCTTCCAAAGTGCTCCGGAACACAGAAGGTGGTTCAGCAGCCTACTTCCTGTCTTCCACGGTTCTGTCCCCCACCGGTAGCTCCGAGGTATCAGCAGGGCGTCAGCAACAGGAACACAGCGTCTGGCCGTCTCGCATGCCAGCAGGCAAAGTCCGTACGCCACTGGTGGTAGTAGAGGCGATGAGAAGGTAAGTACGTACGTCTGCGCGGTATATTGTCTGTACTGATGAAACGGAACAAGGCAACGATGGTCGATTCGTAGGTACGGCGAATGTCCTATCTCAAGAGCTTATAAAGAGCCCATAGTTTACTGTAGTCTGATGATAATACAGGGAAGCACATTACAGATCGAACGATAAAACAAGTGCTGATAGTAGGATGTCTTCTGTCTGGGCGACGAAGGCGGGACGGCTTCTGTCTGCAGCTCTGGAAGCCTGCTTAATAGTCTGAGGACAGAGGCATCAGTTCCTCTCACATGTGACCCCGGAGGGCCTGGTGCGAGGTACTGGACTCTTCCTCCTACTAAAGCTGGCCATCGGCTTCCTAAGTAGCCGGGACGCTGGTGAGACGAGTGGACGTCGTCACGAAGTCGAGTAGAACTGAGGAATCTGCTCCTGCACTCCCCTTTTATATGGTACATACGCAGCGAGAGGGGTGAGCAGCATTTCTCGTGCGACTTGTCTGCTCGTCTGAGGCACTGCATTTGCATTGTCTTGTGTCGACTGGCTGGCACTGCGCCAGTCGCGTGTCGCTCGCTCTCTTCCACCCTGGACCCATGATGAAAGTCTTGTCCAGAACTTTACATATCATAGGGAAACGAAATGCATTTTTTGCCAATTTATTTCACAAACTAGGTTGTGTCCATTGATTCTATGCGGATATTTTCATTCTTCCTTTCTTCTCGCTTGCTCAGAGGCTTTCATCAATTCTTCTTCTTCCCGCTTGCTCAGATGGCGCTGTCCTTTTTCAATTTCCAGGAGTCCTTGTTTCGGTTCATTCGCGTAGCATACGCGTATCTTCGCGAATGACACTAGTGTTATTCGCGAACATACGCGTATACATAATTTAAACGGGTCCCCTACTGTACATACCCAACAGCATAGAGACGAATTTCATATTTAGGTTTATGCATAGGCTTAGGCTTAGGCTTAGCCCTACGTATGCACAAAAGATAGAAACTTCAAAGCACATACTGTATGTACAGCTGCTGCTTGAATGAAAGCAGAGCAAGATCAACTGCAAGAGGAATGGCGTAGGAGGCTGCCAGAGTGAACAGTGAAACTTCAGTACATACCCAACAGCATAGAGACAAATTTCATATTTAGGCTTAGGCTTAGGCTTAGGCTTAGGCTTAGGCTTAGCCCTACGTATGCACAGAAGATAGTAACTTCAAAGCACATACTGTATGTACAGCTGCTGCTTGAATGAAAGCTGAGCAAGATCAACTGCAAGAGGAATGGCGTAGGAGGCTGCCAGAGTGAACAGTGAACCTTCAGTACATACCCAACAGCATAGAGACGAATTTCATATTTAGGCTTAGGCTTAGGATTAGGCTTAGGCTTAGGCTTAGGCTTAGGCTTAGCCCTACGTATTCACAAAAGATAGTAACTTCAAAGCACATACTGTACGTACAGCTGCAGCTGCTTGAATGAAAGCAGAGCAAGATCAACTGCAAGAGGAATGTCGTAGGAGGCTGCCAGAGTAAACAGTGAACCTTCAGTACATACCCAACAGCATAGAGACAAATTTCATATTTAGGCTTAGGCTTAGGCTTAGCCCTACGTATGCACAAAAGATAGTAACTTCAAAGCACATACTGTATGTACAGCTGCTGCTTGAATGAAAGCAGAGCAAGATCAACTGCAAGAGGAATGGCGTAGGAGGCTGCAAGAGTGAACAGTGAACCTTCAGTACATACCCAACAGCATAGAGACAAATTTCATATTTAGGCTTAGGCTTAGGCTTAGCCCTACGTATGCACAAAAGATAGTAACTTCAAAGCACATACTGTATGTACGGCTGCTGCTTGAATGAAAGCCGAGCAAGATCAACTGCAAGAGGAATGGTGTATGAGGATGCCAGAGAGAACAGTGAACGTTCACTACATACCCAACAGCATAGAGACGAATTTCATATTTAGGCTTAGGCTTAGGCTTAGGCTTAGGCTTAGCCCTACGTATGCACAAAAGATAGTAACTTCAAAGCACATACTGTACGTACAGCTGCTGCTTGAATGAAAGCAGAGCAAGATCAACTGCAAGAGGAATGGCGTAGGAGGCTGCCAGAGAGAACAGTGAACGTTCACTACATACCCAACAGCATAGAGACAAATTTCATATTTAGGCTTAGGCTTAGGCTTGTAAGACAAATCGCCATGACAAGAGAGCAAAACGGATCCGGACTAGAACGAGAGTGGCGACTTGCCTTACAAGTGACGAGTTCGAACTTCTGTTGCGGCTGTTGCATGCGTCAGCTTATTAGACACGAGGAGCATAGGTAGGTAGCTCAAGCGTTTGTTGTGTGTTGACTGTATCGGTAGTGGACGGTAGCATTTTCAATATTTATCTGACTATACATTATGTACAGGTACGAGAGCGAACACAAAGTGAGCGTCAGAGCGTCAAGAACAAGCGAGAGAACGAATGAGAGCGAAAGAGAGAAGCGCCTATATTTATACCGCGCGCGAACAAAAATACTGCAACTGTTCCTACTAAAATTACCGTATGTGTCACATCTCTCCTGGGGTTAGAATATTTTTCGTCCCCGAAAAATGAAGAAATCAAAAATTAGCACGATAAGCCTAGGTACGTACAATTAGGATGAATATAAAATGAAAGTGTTACTAACGAACAAATAATATACGACAATAGTAGCGTTTGGCGTCACAAACGTATGTGTCACACGGTTGGGTATGTACAGTAGGTTCATTGTTCACTCAGACAGCCTCCTACGCCATTCCTCTTGCAGTTGCTCTTGCTCTCCTTTCATTCAAGCAGCAGCTGTATCGTATGTATGTAGAAGTTACTACCTTTTTTGCATACGTAGTGCTAAGCCTAAGCCTAGGCCTAAACATAAATATGAAATTCGACTCTATGCGGTTGGGTAGTATGTTCACTGATCACTCAGACAGCCTCCTACGCCATTCCTCTTGCAGTTGCTCTTGCTCTCCCTTCATTCAAGCAGCAGCTGTATCGTATGTATGTAGAAGTTACTATCTTTTGTGCATACGCAGGGCTAAGCCTAAGCCTAAGCCTAAGCCTAAGCCTAAGCCTAAATATGAAATTCGACTCTATGCGGTTGGGTATGTACCGTAGGTTCACTGATCACTCAGACAGACTCCTACGCCATTCCTCTTGCAGTTGCTCTTGCTCTCCTTTCATTCAAGCAGCAGCTGTATCGTATGTATGTAGAAGTTACTATCTTTTGTGCATACGTAGGGCTAAGCCTAAGCCTAAGCCTAAGCCAAAATATGAAATTCGACTCTATGCGGTTGGGTATGTACAATATGTTCACTGATCACTCAGACAGCCTCCTACGCCATTCCTCTTGCAGTTGCTCTTGCTCTCCTTTCATTCAAGCAGCAGCTGTATTGTATGTATGTATAAGTTACTATCTTTTGTGCATACGTTGGGCTAAGCCTAAGCCTAAGCCTAAGCCTAAGCCTAAGCCTAAGCCTAAACCTAAATATGAAATTTGACTCTGTGGTTGGACAGTAGGTTCACTGATCACTCAGGCAGCCTCCTACGCCATTCCTCTTGCAGTTGCTCTTGCTCTCCTTTCATTCAAGCAGCAGCTGTATTGTATGTAGGTAGAAGTTACTATCTTTTGTGCATACGTAGGGCTAAGCCTAAGCCTAACCCTAAGCCTAAGCCTAAGCCTAAGCCTAAATCTGAAATTCGACTCTAAGCGGTTGGGTATGTACAGTAGGTTCACTGATCACTCAGACAACCTCCTACGCCATTCCTCTTGCAGTTGCTCTTGCTCTCCTTTAAGAAAGGTTTTCTGTAGCGGTTGCATAGTACGTGGAAGGGGGGTACTTTTTGTAAATCGAGATAATATGCCTATCGGATTCCCCATCAAAAACTGCATATGTAGATGAAGTTTTAGGAAAAAATTTGTTCAGGCATCATCGAGATATTGATGGGTAAAGGTGGGCAGGTCGCATTTTTGCCGTTTTTCAACGTTTTTAGCCATATTTCAGCAACCAGCGTGTGTAGCGGGCTATAATTTGGCAGGCGGAAAGATCCCATAGGGATCCAAGTCTGGACCAATTTTGAGCCCAATCGGCCACCTGTGTGGCGAGATATAGCGTCACAAAGTGCATTTCTGTATATTTTGCGCCTGTTGCAAATTTAGTTTTTTGAATACCACGGCGCGAATACATGCCCTGCACGGGGTAAAATTTTGACAGCAAGTAGAGAAGGGTTAGGCCTAAAAACTTTAGTACTACCGCAAAAAATCTCTATAATTGGAATTGGGACTACAGTCCTCTCGAATAGTGAAAAATACAGCAAAAATTTTCCCGCCTTTTTTATTTTTCAAGATAAATGAGCAATACCACTGAAATTTTTTCCTCGTAAGTAGCCTATCTTATGTAGAATTTGATGTAGATTTCAAAAATAAAATTCTTTTTCCCAAAAAATTTAACCCCTAGCATATAATTTTGCAAAAGTAGTATATTTTTGTGAATTTAGGGTAAGGGTTAAATTTTTTGGGAAAAACAATTTTATTTTTGAAATCTACATCAAATTCTACATAAGATAGGCTACTTACGAGGAAAAAGTTTCAGTGGTATTGCTCATTTATCTTGAAAAATAAAAAAGGCGGGAAAATTTTTGCTGTATTTTTCACTATTCGAGAGGACTGTAGTCCCAATTCCAATTATAGAGATTTTTTGCGGTAGTATGAAAGTTTTTAGGCCTAACCCTTCTCTACTTGCTGTCAAAATTTTACCCCGTGCAGGGCATGTATTCGCGCCATGGTATTCAAAAAACTAAATTTGCAACAGGTGCAAAATATACAGAAATGCATTTTGTGACGCTATATCTCGCCACACAGGTGGCCGATTGGGCTCAAAATTGGTCCAGACTTGGGTCCCTATGGGATGTATGTGTGTACCAAATTGTAGCCCTCTAAGCCCTTCGGTTGCTGAAATATGGATAAAAACGTTGAAAAACGGCAAAAATGCGACCTGCCCACCTTTACCCATGAATATCTCGATGATGCCTGAAAAAAATTTTTCCTAAAACTTCTTCAACATATGCAGTTTTTGATGGGGAATCCGATAGGCCTATTATCTCGATTCACAAAAAGTACCCCCCTTCCGCCTATACTACAGGCTACTCTCAATCCTTACAGAAAACGTCTCTTAATTCAAGCAGCAGCTGTATAGTATGTACTTTGAAGTAAGCTTATGTCCATTGCTAAGCCTAAGCCAATGTCCATTGCTTAGCCTAAGCCTAAGCCTTTGTACATTGCTAAGCCTAAGTCTACTGTATGTCCATTGCTAAGCCTAAGACTAAGCTTATGTCCATTGCTAAGACTAAGCTATGTCCATTGCTAAGCCTTAGCCTATGTCCATTGCTAAGCCTAAGCCAATGTCCATTGCTTATTCAAAGCCTACGCCTATGTCCATTGCTAAGCCTAAGCCTAAGCTTATGTCCATTGCTAAGCCTAAGCCTATATCCATTCCTAAGCCTAAGCCTATGTACATTCCTAAGCCTAAGCCTCTGTCCATTGCTAAGCCTAAGCCTAAGCTTATGTCCATTCCTAAGCCTAAGCCTATGTATACATTCCTAAGCGTAAGCCTCTGTCCATTGCTAAGTCTAGGCCTATGTCCATTGGTAAGCCTAACCCTTTAACCGAAAGTGGACGCACTTTTGCGTTCTGCAGGAATAGAATTCCTTAGGTAGATGTTACTTTTTTCCTTAGCTCGAGGCTAAGGAAAAAAGTAACATCTACCTCAGGAATTCCTTAGGTAGATGTGAAAATTTTTTGGTCAAAAAGTTCAGGAGTAGGATTTGCGCAAAAATTATTCCTATACTTACCAGTAAAGGACTGTTGTCGTTTTTGGATTACAACGTTTGTCCTATGGCTTTAGCCTTCTACTATCGGCATTTAGCTTCTAGAGCTCAGTTCGTTAATGTTACGGTTTTCAAAGGATCAAACTCTATAACAAATAGACCTCACAAGGACCCAGGTCCATAACCCGATGATGCACTAACGAACTTTCTTCATTGTTGTCAGCTACCTTCCGGAACTGTTTTCGTTACCTCATTCCTTTCAAAGGACAACTCCTCCTTTGAACACTCCTTTACCATCTGGTGGTTCAAGAAAAAATTCCTTTGAAAAATTTTGAAAAACGATTAAAATCCTTTATTAAATCCTTAACTTCCATTAAACGGAACTCTGTCCATAACTAAAAAGTTTAAAAATTCTTCAAAGGAGTGTGCAAAGGAATGTAGTCCGACAGCCATTTTCACACTTCTTCAAACCTAAGGAGTGGTGTGGTGTCCAAATCCCACATTTTTCCTTAGCTTCCCCATACAAAAATGGTGCAAAGGAATAGGATTTGCGGGACTTTTTCAAGCTAACCCGATTAAGAAAGGTTTTCTGTAGCCGTTGCACAGTACGTGGAAGGGGGGTACTTTTTGTAAATCGAGATACCGTATTTACCTGTGCATAGCCCCATGGGGCTATGCAAAAATTGAGAGGTCCTATATGGGGCTATGCATAGGGGGGGCTATGCATAGGGGGGGGGGGCTATGCATGGGACATTTTTTATGTTTTTAAAAGGTGCGTAGAGGCATATTTTTAGGTCAAAAGCACGTGTTTTAGGGCATAATTGAGGTCAAACCAGGGTTATTCTAGTCACAATACACCCCCAAGAAGGCTTATAGGTATCTTAGCTTGGTGTGGGAGTGGCTATGGGTACCTTATGACCAGCTTATGTAGGTAAGTTCAGGTACTGTACAGTACTGTACAGTACATATGGGGCTATGCATAGGGGGGGGGCTATGCATGGGTCATTTTTTATGTTTTGCCACTATGGGGCTATGCATAGGGGGGGGGCTATGCATAGGGGGGGGGGGCTATGCACAGGTAAATACGGTAATATGCCTATCGGATTCCCCATCAAAAACTGCATATGTTGATGAAGTTTTAGGAAAAAATTTGTTCAGGCATCATCGAGATATTCATGGGTAAAGGTGGGCAGGTCGCATTTTTGCCGTTTTTCAACGTTTTTAGCCATATTTCAGCAACCGAAGGGCTTAGAGGGCTACAATTTGGCGTGCGAAAAGATCCCATAGGGGCCCAAGTCTGGACCAATTTTGAGCCCAATCGGCCACCTGTTTGGCGAGATATAGCATCACAAAGTGCATTTCTGTATATTTTGCCCCTGTTGCAAATTTAGTTTTTTGAATACCATGGCGCGAATACATGCCCTGCACGGGGTAAAATTTTGACAGCAAGTAGAGAAGGGTTAGGCCTAAAAACTTTAGTACTACCGCAAAAAATCTCTATAATTGGAATTGGGACTACAGTCCTCTCGAATAGTGAAAAATACAGCAAAAATTTTCCCGCCTTTTTTATTTTTCAAGATTAATGAGCAATACCACTGAAATTTTTTCCTCGTAAGTTGCCTATCTTATGTAGAATTTGATGTAGATTTCAAAAATAAAATTGTTTTTCCCAAAAAATTTAACCCCTAGCATATAATTGTGCAAAAATAGTATATTTTTGTGAATTTAGGGTAAGGGTTAAATTTTTTGGGAAAACCAATTTTATTTTTGAAATCTACATCAAATTCTACATAAGATAGGCTACTTATGAGGAAAAAGTTTCAGTGGTATTGCTCATTTATCTTGAAAAATAAAAAAGGCGGGAACATTTTTGCTGTATTTTTCACTATTCGAGAGGACTGTAGTCCCAATTCCAATTATAGAGATTTTTTGAGTACTAAAGTTTTTAGGCCTAACCCTTCTCTACTTGCTGTCAAAATTTTACCCCGTGCAGGGCATGTATTCGCGCCGTGGTATTCAAAAAACTAAATTTGCAACCGGTGCAAAATATACAGAAATGCACTTTGTGACGCTATATCTTGCCACACAGGTGGCCGATTGGGCTCAAAATTGGTCCAGACTTGGGTCCCTAGGGGATGTATGTGTGTACCAAATTGTAGCCCTCTAAGCCCTTCGGTTGCTGAAATATGGCTAAAAACGTTGAAAAACGGCAAAAATGCGACCTGCCCACCTTTACCCATCAATATCTCGATGATGCCTGAACAAATTTTTTCCTAAAACTTCATCAACATATGCAGTTTTTGATGGGGAATCCGATAGGCATATTATCTCGATTCACAAAAAGTACCCCCCTTCCGCCTATACTACAGGCTACTCTCATTCCTTACAGAAAACGTCTCTTAAAGCTATGTGGTTCACAACAAAAATCCCATAGTCGCACAACAGCACTCCTGAGCAAAAGTTAAGGAAAAAATTGCACATAGTGCAAAAAATCCTTAGGTAGAAGTGAAAAAATTTCTTCACTTCTACCTAAGGAGTAAAAGTTCAGGAGTGTAATCCCATGCGAGGCCATTGTTGTTATAGGGCTAAGAGTATGCCTATGTCCATTGCTATGCCTCAGTCTATGTCCATTATCTAAGCTTCAGCCCCTACGTCCATTGCAAAGCCTAAGCCTATGTCCATTGCCAATGTCCATTGCTAAGCCCAAGTCTATTGCTAAGCCTAAGCCGTCCGTCCTATGTTTTTTGCCATTGCCAATGTCGATTGCTAGCCTACAAGTCTATGTCCTATGCTAAGCCTAAGCCTAAACCTACGTCCATTGCTAAGCCTAAGACTAAGCCTTTGTCCATTTCTAAGCCAAAGCCTATGTTCATTGCTAAGCCTAAGCCTAAATAGCTGGCGCAGAGCAGAAATAAAGTCTTTTGCCATCGCTTCCTCGGATCCAGTCGACCCTTCACTCTCTCCCTTCCCCGACCGAAGGGATACGGTCACTTGGTTACCGGTCACTTCGTTGCGGACATTTCGTTGCGGACTTTTTGTTGCCGCGGTCCTTTCGTTGCGAGAACTTTCATTGCGGTCACTTCGTTGCCGGTCATTTCGTTGCGGAGACATTTCGTTGCCGCCGTCCCCCGGTCCTTTTGTTGCG
This sequence comes from Epsilonema sp. ZAB3_2, assembly GCA_030247985.1. Classification (NCBI taxonomy): domain Eukaryota; kingdom Metazoa; phylum Nematoda; class Chromadorea; order Desmodorida; family Epsilonematidae; genus Epsilonema; species Epsilonema sp. ZAB3_2. The sequence continues at coordinate 10,538 of JASAMW010003367.1, forward strand.
AGAACTTTCGTTGCGGGTATTTTCGTTGCCGGTCATCTCGTTGCCGGTCTAGGTTTGGTCATTTCGTAGCGACAGTACTTTCGTTGCCATTCACTTCGTTGCAGGCTAGGCTTAGGCTTAGGCTTAGGTAAATCTCGCAACAAGATGAACGGCAACGAAAGTACTCGCTACGAAATGACCAAAACTAGACCGGCAACGAAATGACCGGCAACGAAAAAACCCGCAACGAAAGTTCTCGCAACGAAAGGACCGGGGGACGGCGGCAACGAAATGTCTCCGCAACGAAATGACCGGCAACGAAGTGAGCAAAGTTCTCGCAACGAACGGACCGCGGCAACAAAAGGTCCGCAACGAAAAAAAAACCGCAACGAAGTTACCGCGAACCCCCCCCCCCCCCCCCCCCTTCAACCATCGCCCCAACACATCAGTTTACAAATTCAAATCTCAGGAAAAGAGCTAGACTACCAATAAGGTGCAACTTTAGGCAGTGTGCGTGCATTCCATACAGGGCCATTTCCGTCCATTTGGTCGACAGTTTTGTCTGTCCCGTCCCTTGCATTAGATACATTTTGTATGTGTACGTGAGTTGGTTGGCGTTGATCGGATGGGATGAGCTTGCGTCAGTTGATCCACTGACACCTCCAATTAGTACAACTGCCATCCTGGCTTTTCGCTCTCGTCTCGCGCGATCACCCTATTGTCCCTGCTTCTTCTACCGCAATCTTGTATGTGATGCTTGAGCTACTGTAAAATGGGATATGTTAGGATGGAAGCTGAGCCTACGTCTAAAAAGGTCTGCCACATCACATTTCGCTTGAAAAGCCAGGCAAATATTGCAAAAACAAAGCAAAAACAAAGCGTATAGGACAGGACATATAGGCTTAGACTTCGCAATGGACATAGGCTTCGGAACTTTGTGGGTTTTCCACTTGCAATTGAAAGGCAGTAGTCCATAAGTTATCCATGTGACAGTAACCTCTCTTATTTCTCCGTCTGCCGATCATATTAGCGCCTCCTTTTCGCTCTGTTTGACGTCTTGAGCATCTTCAACACAAGGCAAGAGAAAAGCGGTCATTGTTAAGGCGGCCACCTATCGCGCGCCCTTTCATCGGATCATCTGGCCACTCAGAAATCGGTAGCCGTGGTCCCGATGTACAAGAAGAAAGGCATGTTTTCTGTCGCGTTGTTCGCTCCTTCTGGTGTCGAATACGGATAAAAGAAAGGCAATAGTGTATTGCCACCTCAATGAACGGCACAGCACTTGACTGACTCCTGAGAGTGCAAAACGAGCACTGCTGCGCCATCTGCATACTGATTTTGTTTTGTTGTTCGGGCAATACACGAACGACCGTGAAAGCAAAAAGAAGCAGCAGTGTTCGTTTACATATTTTCTGTGAAGTTTAGTATTGTTTGACCGTTCTGCTGCCGCCAGTGGTTGTATGTAAGTTCTAAAAGTCCAAAGAAAAAGGTGCGAAGAGGTGTGAAACTTGCAGGCAAGCAAACTACCGTACGCCGGACGTGGTTGTTTTCCGGTGACGATGCCGCCGTAAACGCATTCTCTCTTCTCTCATATAGGATGGTGGGTTGGGTACCTCACCTACCTGTAGGTACAGACCTATCTCCCGCAAACAAAGAATAAATAAATGTCCCCGCTGTGCCGCAACGACCACCGTATTTGGGATGGGATACTGATTGCAAATACGTAGGGCGCGGCGAGGGACACTGAAATCATTTTTCGCTGCGACTAAGTAGATGGTGATGGGTTTACTGTAGAATAAAGATATTGCATTAGATTAGATTATACAATACATCGCCGGGCATTTTTCGCACCTTTTTGATGTGCTAATGAAATGGGCACTTTCTCACAACGATACGCAGACCTTATTGAATGAAAGACGCACGGGAGTGATAGTATAAGTTACTTTGTTGTGGTGTCGCCGCATGCCTCAAGACTTCCCGCGGTTCGAGAGGGGAGGGACAAACCAGTTAGACTCATTTCACACTTCTGGGTAACAGGGTAGCTGGGGGAAATTTCAACCAACAAATACACGCGTAAGTCTCGTTTGTTTCTATCGCCTAACCCAAGCAGTGGTCTAAGAATCCTTTTCTGGGAAGATTTCAACCAACAAATACACGCTGCTAACAGTGCATTTTCACTTCCCGGCGTATTTCAATAGGTGGCGCTAAGCGACACCGCGGCTTCCGCGCCGGTTCGGTACAATACTTTCAACCCAGCGCGGAAGCCGCGGTGTCGCTGAAAACGACACCTATTGAAAAACGCCGGGAAGTGAAAATGCACTGTAAGTCTCGTTTGTTTCTATCGCCGAACCCAAGCCAAGTGCTTTTTGAATCCATTTTTGGTAAATTGGGTGGACGGAATTGCCCTAGCTTTCCTCTTTTGTCGCCCGCGCTCCGCATCAGCAATAGGGTGCCGCAACTTTCCTCGGATGCGAAGGCATTGTCCGAATATGAAAGGAATCTTGTAACATTTTGGAAATGGAATACGGCCATCAAGATTTGATTTGCGACTTCTATACCGACGAGAAAGTCGGGAAATAACAAAAGGACCTCTCGGATCTTTGAAACGTCGTGGAGTTGCGTCTTTCTAAGTGATAAATAAATATAAGGAGAAGGGGCCTTTTTCGCTTGGTGAAGATATCACAAGAAGAATATGCCAAACCCCCATCTTTCCTTGAGAGCTACCGTATACTCCTCTGGAAATAAAAAGCCCACAGAATTGACAATAGTACGCAATGTACAATATTGTTTGTTATGTCAACGGACCAATAGTAACAAAATAGAATTACAATAATATACGAGCATTAAAACCAGCAGTTGCTAAATGCCTAAAACGGAAGCGGCAGACCTTATGCTTATACCTTACATAAGCAACGTATTACGTTACGTACATTGATAAAAAATCACAATTGTCAATCAATTCTAAGAATCGGCATAAGAACAATGAAATATAGGCCAGCGCAAGCAAACAGGAACTATGTAATACAAGCACAGTTATTTCGGATAATAATGAAGACGAGGGATAATTCCGCATAAAATCCATTGTTTGCACAAGTTACATAATTTTATCTGCAAAAATATCTGTATTGTCCGTAAATGCGCCAAAACACGACAGACGGCACATGACAGCAAGCAGCATTTCCTGCTTGAGGTGCAGTGTCAGTCAACAGAGTTCATCAGTTCATTTCGGCAAGACAGTGAAAAATGGCGCCAGAGTTCCATTGGCGCCAGTCGGATGACAACCGAGACAGGGACACGGCATCGCCGGCGCCAAAGCTTTGAGACATGGCGGCACACCGCCGGGAGTGAAAAACGGCAGGAAAGGAGGGGGAAAAGCTGCTGCAACTGCTGCGGCATCTTGCGACATCGTGGAAGGCGCTTGCAGCTGTTTCTTCTCCATCATGCCTCCAGCTGTAGCGATAATTGCTGCAGGCGGTTTCTTGATTCCACCGCCGTTTCCTTTAGAGGGAGGTGTAACAGTTGGCGGCGAAGGCAACAGGCCGCCTTGAAGTGGAAATTGCGCGGATTGGTGGCTGAAAGGATTGCCAGGCGGCGGCGCAAGAGAAACGGGAGGCGGGATTCGAACTGAAGCCCTGTTCTGCTGCTGCAGCGTTTTCTGCAGCTCGTCCATGCTGCGATTGAGCATGAGGATGTAGTTGCGCGCCAGCAGCAGGGTGGCGATCTTGCTCAGCTTGCGTACGCTCGGACTCTGGGCGTACGGCATCACGCTGCGCAGCGCGTCCATTGCCGCGTTCAGATCGTGCATCCGCTTGCGCTCCCGACTGTTGATCTTAAGACGCAGGAGCTGCTGCTGCTGTTCTGGATACTCCTGCAGCTCCTGGTCCTGGCTGCAGCTGTTCCCTTGCTGCGGCTGCAGACGCTGTTTCTTGCTGCACCTGGAACCCGAACGGGAAACTGCAGTTTTGTCGGTTGCAGCGGCGGAATTCTTGGCGGTGCTTCGGTGACGTTTGCGAATGTACGGCTCCATGTACTCCGCCATTACAGCGTCAAGTGTGGATACGGTAGTGGTTGACGAGGGAGACTTTGTGGATGGCGTTTTGCTCACGTCGAGCAGGATGGAAGCGGCATCCTCTTCTGCCGCGGAAGTTTCTTCGTTGCTCCTGTCGTCGCGACAATAATCCATGATGATCAATAATCGGTGGTTAGAGTTTTTGGAGAAAGTGATAAAGGCCTTGTGCGAGATTGAAGTTGAACAAGAATACGGAAAAACGACCGCTTCTCTCTGAGGAAGAAGCGTACAATGAACAATAATGGGCGGGAGAGACCCAGAAAAACGGAGAGCGACAGTCACCAAAAATAGAAGTCGAGCCAATGAGAGTACGGAAAGGAGGCGGGGCTACGGTAGATGGATGGAAACGGAAAGGAAACGTGTCGGTTTGTTGACTCCATTTGAGTATTGTCGGCCTCCACCTACATAGTTTGCCTCGGCTTGTCGGAAGATTTGTAGGGCAATTTTTCCTCAAAATTCTGATTCCTGAGACCCTTGAAAACTTGCTATCTCAAATCTCTATAAAATTATTTCCTCACATGCGTACGGTACTGTGGTGCATATGGCGCATATACCACGCCTGGTGTAGGAGTGACACAACATAAAGATGCCCTTCAAACAAAGTCAACAGCAAAACCGTTTAGGTGTGCATAATTGGCGGCGTTTTCTCGCTCTGCTGACCTTTCACCTTGCTGCGCGAACATACGCCGAAAAAGGACCGACAATAGGCAGAAGACTCCAATTATCCGCACCATACAGATGTTGAACAATTGGACGCGCACGTTTCTCGATCGCTAATTACCGCTCGCTCCAGTAAATAGATTATCAACATTGCAACCTGTCATAGTGTCAGTCAGCCATAAGTAAACGTACCTCTTTTTACGGCACTACATTAGGTGCAAATCTGCTCTTTCTCCCATTGTTCTTCAGACGAAACAAAACCATATCAAACATAGCAACGATTACGGTAATATGTACCATGATAAATAATAGGCCAGGACCTCATGGGTGTTGTCTGTTGTGGTCTATTTTGCTGCTTGTAAGATGTGTGTACCGTACGTACGTTTATACATATTTTCATGTTTACCCCTCACCCCCTGGAGCGAACTGAACTCGACAAATCTGTCACTGAAATTTGCTTGTCCCATCGACCGATCGGCCATGCTATTGTTGCGTTGTCTTTCCTATCTGACCATCTCATCTTGCAAGCAGACACAGTAGTGTTATCGCGTTTCACTCAATACAAGTGATGCGGTCCGTGTGGCTAACACTACAGCAAGGACATTTTCCAACCCAGATGGCTCGATTCAACCGCAAAATAAGATGGGCAATTTTGGCTATCTCCAGAAACGGCTTTATTCTGTTTCGACGTGTGGTACGGTAATATTGGATGGATATTGAATGCATCAAACGTTTATTATTGGCAGGCAAGGTATACGACGGATAAGTAGAAAGAAACCCCTGCATCAGGGAGCCTAAAATTGGATATGCATGAGAACCAAAAGCAGGCCAAAGATACCGTGTGGTGTGGATTGGCATAGATTAGATACGTATTGAGCCAAGGCACGCAAAACAAAGCAAAAAATGCCTGACAGCGAGAAAACGCACAACAATACAAGAAAACAATAAAAAAACAAAATTGCAAAACTTCACTGCTTTTACCACTTCAATGAACTGTTATGTACTGTACCTACCAATACCAAAAACAAAAGTAAGAAAAAATGACACTTCCTTTGGCTTTCTTAGCAGCACATCTTCATGCACGTACTGTAACTAACGTGTCCTGTCAAAATTGCATCTGGCTACAAGTACGGCTGTTTCAAAACAGACATGGACGGTTTCCAAACAAAGCTTGCTCAAAAAAAGCAAATACAAAAGCTTTCTCTCACATGGTCATTTCGCATTCCATTGTTGCCAAGCCAGCTATCAATCGTTCCATTGCATTCCCCCATGTGACTTCATAGACATTACGCTCAGCACCTGATATGTTATGGATAATCATCAAAATACTATATAATACTTACCCTAAAATGCACACACCAAAAGCGTCGATTTAAACAATGCGACCCAAAGCTATGCGCATAGTGACGTACACGTACGTACTGTACATAACATATCAACAAACGTCTACACTAAACACACACACCACCTTTCAGCAAGACCGACAATGGCAGGCTAGGAGCTTTCCACTGATTTTTCGGCACGTGCGCACACAATAGGCATTACTGTACACAGTAGGGTAATCTGGGGTAACCCCGGCCACCTACCTGATAGTGACGACCGTTATTTCAACGTGGGTAAAACCGACCGGATTTGATTATTTACCCTACCCCATAGGACCCTACATAGTTAGTTAGGATCCGAGATTGGTCAGATTGGTAAAGCCGGCGGGATTTACCCCATTACCCTACACACAGATAGGTGACCAGAATTGCCCCCTCACCCTACCCTAAACAGTCAGTAGTCGGAGTAGTAGGGCGCGTCCGGCGAGTGCTCGTGTTGGGGCGAGGCGGAGCCGGCGGGTCGATCTTTGTACTTTGCTTTTCGAATCGCCGACAGCTTAACGCGCGCCTCCTCCAACTCCCGCTCTTTCCGCAGCACTTCCTCTTGAGCGTCCATCACCTACGCAAACACAAAACAAACAATCAAGTACAAAAGCGTTTACGTACGAGCACGAGTCCAAATAAACGACCGCTAATGCATAAATCGCCGCATGCGATTGCGTTGTTCCTTTCAATTCAGGTCACCTTCCACGTGTTGCGTACTTACATTGTATCGTACCATACATATGTACGTATAGGGTACTGTGGAGTAAACCCGGACACGGGGTAAACCCCTGTTACGTACTGCGTACGTATGGCAATAGCGTCCGAGGACAGTAGTAGTGTACGTAAACCAGTTCTAGGTATGAAAGGCGAGTTTAGCCAAAAGTCCCCGGACCGGGTGGTTGCCTAAGTCCGCAGCTGTGTCCGAGGGTAACGGGTTCGATTTCCGTTACGGTCCTATTTCTCTCCCCCCTTTTCGGGGCTGGCTATCGTCATACGGAACGCAGCACGTCACACCCCGGACACCTAAGCTTTTCTGAGCTTGTCGCTGCAGCAAATGATGAACATGGTAGCTCATTTGTAAGAGGAGAGGTCAAGGAGTCGATTGGTAGAACACTTTTCTCAGCCGGTCGTATGATTGCTGAGATATACTAGGTGTCCGGGTTTGCCCCCGTGTTCGGGTTTTCCCCACAGTACCGCCTATATTTGATCATGATGTTGACTCACCTGTGTGATTCCGGAGACCATACGGGTGCTGATCACCAGAGTTCGTTCGTCCTCTGCGTCGATCGACTGCTTAGCCGCCCGCACCAAATGCTCAGTCGCCGTTTTCACCGCGTGACCAGCAGCCTATAACCAACCACATGTAGGTGTATGTATAGTCACCAAGGACGATCAAGACCGTGCTTGACAATTTTCGCGCTCCCGTAGCAATCTTAGTAAATCTGGCATTTCTATACAAGAATAGCAAGAGTGTTTGAAAAAGGGTCGAAAAGCCGGTTGCTATTCTTGTATAGAAATGCCAGATTTACTGAAATGCCACGGAAGCGGCAAAATTGTCAAGCACGGTCTTGATCGTCCCACTGACTATATGTATGTATGTATGTATGTATGTATGTATGTATGTATGTATGTATGTATGTATGTATGTATGTATGTATGTATGTATGTATGTATGTATGTATGTATGTATGTATGTATGTATGTATGTATGTATGTATGTATGTATGTATGTATGTATGTATGTATGTATGTATGTATGTATGTATGCACTAACTTGAAGTCCCCTCATGGCCTACGAGTACATTCCCGCCTTTTTTCTCCAAGCCACCAGCCAGCGAGCGGGGGGTGGAGGCACCCACCGAGGGAAACGACGCCGACTCCATTTACCTAGGAACCTAGGAACCCTATACATTTCTCTACATACAAAAACATGATAGGTAGGGGGAGGGTAGGTTGGGCAAGGACGGGAGTGGGGCAGAGACAGCTAACCAAGTATTTCAGAAGCCGCCTCTTCAGCAGATGAACAAGGTGGCAGCTTAAAAGAAGGGGGGGAGAGGAAAAGGAAGGGAGAGGTAGAATTACCAGCCTCAGCGGGGGTGCGGATGATGAGAGATACCGGGTTTCCCGGATCGCCCCCCAGCGCCCCCTTTTGGCCGCGGGAGGGGGCTCAGACGGGTTTCTCATCGCCGGGGAGTCCGGGGACGGGGCCCTCGCCGCCCTCGCAGCGACGCTGCAACGCGGCGCCCACGAGGCCAGCCCCCCGGAACACGGCCCGCCCTCCACCGGCAGGCACGCGCACCCACGACCGGACGCGGATACACCTGGACAACGCACACAGAGACAGAAGTACCGGTTCAGAAGTACGTTTTTCCGCCCACTTACTCGAACACTAACGCCGCGCCCTCCACTAAGTACGTCAGTGAGTACACCCACAGGGGAAGAAGGGTATCTCGGAGTACGTGGTGGAAACTCCTTACCCACCCCAACTACGGGATACTTAAGTTACGGATAATTCGGCGAAAGACGGGCGGACCCGTTATAACGCGGGCGAGGGATAATCAGTCAGCGAGCGGGCCAGAAGACACGTCAGGAAAGAACCCCCACGCACAGGAGGCACATGGAACCGCAAACGACTTTTCCATGAGAAAATCGGGCAGAGCCGCACACCTCGATCTCTCAGATCTGGACGGGACATACCTCATATGAAAGCCCGTAAAAAGTTGACCTAAATACAAAAATTCCGACGAAAATTGGTTAACCCCTCGCCGAGATACAGCAGCCTGAAGTTTGGCCAAATTGTCAGTGCTTAATTTTTATGGAATTTCGACCCCTGGACCAAAAAATGGCCATATCTACAGCTACATAGCTGATATCGGCGAGGTCTTTTTTTTGTTCGAATCCGCATTCTTTAGCGAAGCCAACCCATATTTAACTTACGGTTTAACCCCTGCCGTTTTTGAAATACTAGCAAAAACGCGATGACAAATTTTTGACAATTTCCCAGATCTTCAACCATTTGTTTCTCGAAGCCGCAACAACGGCCAAAGGCGGCACCTACTACATTAGAATCGCCTTTTCTTCCTCTTTCGAATGAGGTAGGTCCCGTCCATTCCCTGCCATGCGGCGCTGAAATACAGGGTGTTTATTATATATGAGCGAAAATAGGCATTACCTACAGTGACCAGAACAGATTAAATTTTTTCACACCTACATTGTGTAGTTTTTGACGCTGAATCGAATGAGCCAACTCCCATCGCTCTAGACCCATCCGTTAAGGAGTTATGGGTGTGAATATGTGGAAAAATTGCGATTTTGTACACTGGAAAGTAATTTTTTTCTCCTTAAGGCATACCCAGACATATGATATATCATTCGATTCGCCTTGAGAAGTTCTATCGATTGGTTGCTATTTCATTATGCTCAGACCCAATTCACATCATAAAAAATGCAAAAAACCGACTTTTGGAACTTGGAAATGGGTATGTTTTGCTCATAAGTTCCCATGGGTAGGGTTAGGTGGATAAACTTTTTTGCCATTAGATACCACCTGAAAAGTGCTCTCAGATAAGGTATGCATCAATCGAATTAAGCACCCTCTTCTATATGTCAGACTGCAAAACTGCACCAACACCTACAAAAACATGCAATTTTATTCTGTTTGGAAGGGTTAATTCCCATTGTACAGCAAAATAAACCATTTTTTTCAATTTAGCGTCAAATTTTACATATAGAAGCATATTTTCTTGTCATATGCCCTGATTTGAATGGGAATTAATCCTTCCAAACAGAATAAAATTGCATGTTTTTGTAGGTGTCAGTGCAGTTTTGCAGTCTGACATATAGAAGAGGGTGCTTAATTCGATTGATGCATACCTTATCTGAGAGCACTTTTCAGGTGGTATCTAATGGCAAAAAAAGTTTATCCACCTAACCCTACCCATGGGAACTTATGAGCAAAACATACCCATTTCCAAGTTCCAAAAGTCGGTTTTTTGCATTTTTTATGATGTGAATTGGGTCTGAGCATAATGAAATAGCAACCAATCGATAGAACTTCTCAAGGCGAATCGAATGATATATCATATGTCTGGGTATGCCTTAAGGAGAGAAAAATTACTTTCCAGTGTACAAAATCGCAATTTTTCCACATATTCACACCCATAACTCCTTAACGGATGGGTCTAGAGCGACGGGAGTTGGCTCATTCGATTCAGCGTCAAAAACTACACAATGTAGATGTGAAAAAATTTAATCTGTTCTGGTCACTGTAGATAATGCCTATTTTCGCTCATATATAAGAAACACCCTGTATTTCAGCGCCGCATGGCAGGGAATGGACGGGACCTACCTCATTCGAAAGAGGAAGAAAAGGCGATTCTAATGTGGTAGGTGCCGCCTTTGGCCGTTGTTGCGGCTTCGAGAAACAAATGGTTGAAGATCTGGGAAATTGTCAAAAATTTGTCATCGCGTTTTTGCGAATATTTCAGTAACCGTAGGGGTTAAACCGTAAGTTAAATATGGGTTGGCTTCGATAAAGAATGCGGATTCGAACAAAAAAAAGACCTCGCCGATATCAGCTATGTAGCCGTAGATATGGCCATTTTTTGGTCCAGGGGTCGAAATTCCATAAAAATTAAGCACTGACAATTTGGCCAAACTTCAGGCTGCTGTATCTCGGCGAGGGGTTAACCAATTTTCGTCGGAATTTTTGCATTTTGGCCAACTTTTTACGGGCTTTCATATGAGGTAGGTCCCGTCCAGATCGGAAGGATCGATGTGTGCGGCTTCCATAGAGCACTGCCCGATTTTCTCGTGGAAAAATTCATAATATTGCGCTATTTTTGCCCCAAAAATATCTTTCGCGATTTTCGAAATCTCCGCCATCTCTCGCGGACGGCCGCCCCCCCAACCATCCACGAACCCACATCACCTCCCCCCCCCCCTCCTCCACTCCCCCCTCTCGCGGCCGCGCTCCCCAGCCCCCAGCCGCCGCGCGTCCGCCCCCTACTCTCCTCGGACGACATCCTCCCCTCCCACCCCCTCCTCCACGCACTCCCCCCCTACTCCGTCCCCCCTCAGCCCGACCGCCCCCGTGGCGTGCTACCCCCCTTTAGTGGTCCCCGCTGCCCCCCCTTCACTCGCCGGAGAGGGAGCGGGGAGAGAAGAGACCAACACTCCCCACCACCCCATCCACCCACCCGCCGCACCCCCCCCAACCCCCCCCCCCCATCCCCTCCCAACACCAATCCTCCCCAGGACAACACTACTCTCTCCCCCCTCCCCGCGTCTTCCCCCCACACGAGAACACATCCTCTCACACCTACCCCCCCCACCAGAACTGTCTACACACTCTCTCCGCCCACCCACACGCGGCGGCGGAGCCCGTGCGCTAAAGCGGAACAACAGGCGTGGGCGGGCAGGCGCAGAAGAAGAAGAGAAGAAGAGACACTCCTCCCCGAACCCCGGGGGGAATTACCGCATGGGAACCCCCCACATCGCACCAGGCGCGCCACCTCACCCCCCAAGATACACACATCTCCCCCGACACCCCACCATTACACCACAAAAAACCCCCCATCCCCACTCTCCACCCCGGGTGATAAACCCCCCGCGCAGAAGCGCACACAGGCCCCGTGGGAAAGTGTGGGGGGAGGACACGGGGACCCGGGGAAAATTACACCACAGCACTCCACCCCACGTCGAGTACCCCGGCGGGTGGAACTTTCAGTTTTATGTCTTATTTGTATTTCGAGATTTTCACCTTTACTTTATTCACACACGCACGAAATTTTCTCCCGAATGTTCACAAGATCCTGAGTTGCAAGTCACGGTGAATTCACCATTGTACCAATGCTTCAATAGGTACATACGTACAGTGAATTTACCACGAGTTTACTCACCGCGTGTGTAGCGCACTAAATCGAGGCTTCAGGAGGCGACAATATCGGTAAATGATTCACCACCAATTGTCTCCCCATCCCCGAACTTGGCATTGGGCCGAAATTTGCCCATACTACCCTCGCCATCTAAGAATAACAGGAATGAAGAATAGGTAGGAGAGAGGTTGAAGGTAGGTAGACCAGAGCAGACCCATACCAAGCAGGAAAAGTTCACCAAACAACGAAGTAGAAAGTAGTAGGAAGGAACGCACTGCCCCGCGCCCAAAGAAGCTAGAGAGAGAGCAGAGAGAAGAGAAAAAGCTTGGAGAAAGAAAGAATAAAGAGAAGTTGGAATGCACGCGTCCAATCGAGAAATGAGGGCATCGCGCTTGTCAAAAGCAGTAGTAGGGTAGCGCGGGGCAAGTTGGGCTGCCAAAGTAGGCTGTCCGTCAAAGTTTCACATTACCCCACGCTACGCTCTCCTACAGGGTGTTTCAAAACAAATGACAAAAGTGCGTGCTCATTCTCTCGATTGTATGCGCGCACCCTGGCTGAAAGCTTGCATACACCGCACAATACATACGTACATACACATTACTCCATACATTCACATCACCATACTCATACATTGGAAGTCTAGCAGGAAAAATTAACCAAAGCCCCATGATATGCTGTGCCCTGTTTCCTTGCATTCTTATTGTAGGTCACACTATTCATATCGCAAAGTGATGAAGCTCTACTCCCAAAACCCTCTTCTAAATCCATGCTTTGTAGCAGTGTAGCAGATATTGTATTGTACATACTATGGGTATTGTAATTGCACGTACTATGGGATAAGGTCGGATGAACAGGCACAGCGCCTAATGGCTCATTCACATCGGAGGCATGCGCCGGACGTACCTAGGCTCTACGTGCCCATGGCTCGGCGTATGCAAAAGCATGGACAGCCATGGACGCGTTGGCTTTTAGGAGCCCGACCTTACCCCAAAGCACAAACCAACACCGAAGCATCAAAGCCACGAGTTAACCCAGACGACGATCTGTTTCGTCGCTGTGTTTCTTATGAGCGTAGTCTGGCTAAACTCGTGACTTTGATGTTTCGGCTGGTATGTCTATTCAATCCAACTACACTACAACATGTACGTAATTGGTACATAAACTACCCCTTTACCCGTGGTCTCGCTCTCGGTTTCAGGGCTGCCAATTTCCTGGCGGCAGCTTCGATGGAATTGGCCGCCCCCAGTAGCTCGTTTTCGGCGACCACGGTGGGATCGGCGGGGTCGACCCAGTCGGCGCCTTTCAGTATCTCGCCCAGGCCCACCAGATCCGTGACGGCCTGCGCGATGGCGCGCGATGCCGGCACCAGCAGCTCCCGGGTCTGCTGCGTCGGCTTCTGCAGGCACAGGTGCAGCGTTTGCAGCAGCTCACGCACCTGGATGGGAAAAAAGGCAAAACGATCTTCAGTTCAATGATTACTAATGATGGGAGAAGGCACAGGTCCAAGTATACTCGGGGTGATTGTGTTTCTCGTGATTCCTGTAGATGGGTTTGACTTGATTGCCTGAATTATCAAAGTAAAAAGCAAGCAAGCAAGGCATATGACCGTACAATAGATGCGCTTTAGCCCATACTGAATATGACTGCCATGCCACATCCACTACTTTATGAGCACTGAAAAAGGAGCTCCAGGACATTTGGTTCTCATTTATCAGCACTTGTGCGGCTCTGTTCTAGAAAGGCTCATAAAGTGCTCATATGGTGCTCATTAGTGCTCATAAGTGAGCACCTAGGTACTGTCGCTCCGTTTTTCAGCGCCCAAAAAGAAGTGGATGAGGCAGTTATATTCATGATGGGTTAACTCTTTCAAAAATGGGCAGGACCGCTGGGATTGCGGTTTGACTGAAGTCCGACTGGGGTCGGACAGCAGTGGGAACCTGAATAGAATGTAAGCGCCGGCGTAATAAAATTACGGTCAGACCGAGGTCGGACCTTAATCGGACCACGGTGCGGCCCACATCGGAGAGTGTTTATGCTCACCATGCATCCTACGAACGTTAATCGCCACGTCCCTGCTCGAGTCCAGCGTTCTGTATCTCGTTTCCGCGGACTCCGCGGCGAACGCCGCCCGACTTGGTGGTGGCGAGGATGTCGGAGACGGCCTTGCGGGCGAGGTTCGCGGCCGCGATGACGTCCTCCTGGTCGCAGGACTGGCCGGCCGCCACCGCGCGCGCCGTGGACGCCGTCACCGGCTTAGACACCCGCATTAGCTCCTCCGGATGCGCCGCACCGCCGCGCGTCACCGGCGCATCGCCAGAGTCGAAGGCCTGCAGTACACAGACAAGAAATGCAAACGGGTCAAGGAACTATAGTCTGGCCAATAGCAGTTGGCACCTGGACTCAAGTCGTCCTGCGTAGTTTGCATGTACTTCTGCCAAGTAGGAGTACACGAAGCGTGGACAGAAATCCGCATTTGTGAATCTATTTTACGCAACGCGCCTTGAGTTCGAGTTCCAACTCCTGTAGCCAGGATTATAGCTCTCATTTACACATAGTCTGCTGACCACACACGACACGACACTCAAAAACAAGTTAGCCCCGAGCTCAATATTTACGCTCATGGGGCGCTACACACCGAGCTCCGAGTATGCTCCGAGCTAATTCGGACCGAGTTCGGATTGACTCCCGTTTGGAACTGAAACGAACGTCAATTGCTCGCACGACCACGAATTACAAACTCGGTTGTTCGCACGAACCTTTGAAAAAACGGAGCGAATTCGGTGCGAAGAATCGGAGATTTTACATGTTGAAGCATAGTCAGCGCTCCGAATTCGGCGTTCACGTGTGCAGCGCCCTAGCGTTTACTTACTCGAATCTCCTGGGCTATGGCCTCGATGGCGGCTTTGAGGGCCCGTGTACCACGTTGATGTTCGTCCTCCACAGTTTTCACTGTCTTGAGCAAGCTGGTCACGTTCGTTACCATCCACCCTAGAAAGAAAGCAACAACAGTTCACCCTCTGCAAAACGGCCAATCATGCATACCGATTGTGTCTTAAAATAC